>JBBMKF010204209.1:0-17533 GCA_037834155.1 Curcuma caesia
GACCATGAATTACGTAGACGTTCTGCCACGTATTTAAATATATATATATATATATATATATATATACATATTTAAAATAAGATATATGTTGTATATATATATATATATTTGTTATAAACTGATTTTCGTATTAACTGGGACAGCCGCAACAGTTGGGCCTTGGTCCATTGGTCGGCCCGTTAAAACTCAAAACGACGCATCAATTCCTTCCCCGGCGTCGCTGCTGTAGCGCCGCTGTGAATCTGCTTCCTCTCGAGTTTTGGAGATCAGGATTGTAGATTGAAGATGCTTCAGTGTATATTTTTCCTTTCGGACACCGGGTAATCTTTCCCTTATCTCTGCTGCTGACCTCTGATTAAGATGCCCTAGCTATGTTTTTGCCTAGTGGCTCCTCGTCCGGGGTTCCAATTTCCACTTTACCTTGAGTTGGAGACTGATCTCGCGCAGTTGGATCGTTGCAGGGAGGTCATGCTCGAGAAGCAGATGGCCGGGCACCGCGTGGATCGCTCCATTTGCGCTTGGTTCTGGGATTACGTCCTCTCCCAAGGCGGCGATCCCTCGATGGTAAAGCAAGACCTGAACTATAATAAAGATCGGTCAAAAATTGTTTAACGTTGCATTGGCTGCTAACTGGTTTAAAGTTTGGATTAAGCTCTTTGGTTGCTGCAATTCAAAACAATTTTTTTTCCTTATGTTTTCCTTACGATTTCCTTATTGTTCCGTGATGAACTAGATTCTGCCCGTGATTGCATCTCCAACACATTACCTCTTTCAACTCTTTCGAGATGGGATCATCTTTTTGGCGTGTACTCAGGTCGAAATGCCTCCACTAATGGGTATCGAGGTGCGTATATCTTTCAACTAGATGGATCACCCATAGTATCGCGTAAAGTCAGATTACAGTTTGATGTGGTTCTTAGTCAAATTCTTACACATGTCATAAGTTTTATTTGCCTCTTTTGACCTATATGTCAATCTTCCTTGCATGCCTCGATCAAGTTAGGCAGGTATCGACTTGAATGAGTTAAGACATTGCTCTCGTTGAAAGAGATATATTTCTGAAAACAGAAAGTTTAAGACTTTTTTAAGCCTATAAAATGGTATAATCCCAAAGTAAGAAAATCTGTATATGTTTCATGACTCCAAGAGTTGATGAAGATAGTACTTTGTTTGGAATTTTGACTCAGTGTCTTTTGATTTTAAGGTTGGTTTTTCTAGCCTAAGAACTATTTATTTCACTTCATGTGAGCATATGGCCCAGCTGCATGTTAATTTTATGTGCCCACATTGTCTTTTGAGATCTTATCAACTAAAATAAGGTTACATCTGCAAATTGGATATTCGTAGAATATTCATAAAGGAAAAAATATTAGGAATTTTATTTCAATCACAAACATCAAAAATCTTCTATATGAACTTTTTTTATCTGGAAAAGATTTTTCTTGTATGTTTGCTAGATGAATGACTTTAATTCTTGTAGTATATTCATATTAAATATCTCAGTTTAATTTTGTTTACAGCGCTTCATATTGTGTACTAAGTATGATGCTCTATTTGAGAACAGCTATTGGGGTAACCTTTTTTTTCACTTTTGCAGTTCCTTTCCCGAGTGGCAGATGTTTTGACCGATTATCTAGGAGGATTAAATGAGGATGTGATTAAGGATAATTTTGTAATTGTATATGAGGTATGTTGCCTGAGTTCCTTCCATAAACAACTATGGTGTCAGTCCTATATTTCATTATAGCTTCTCTTCATATAGCAAAAAACTCTTCTATGTTTCAAAATAGTAAGATAACCTTCGCAAGTTGTATGCAAATTCAGTTAACCAATTTACGGTTAACTGTCAAGATTGGTCAATTAGTATACTAGGTTAAGGGTCGACTAGAAGTTGCAACTAACCATTGCACAAAGCAATTAAAAGTGCTTTTTGCTTGGTTTTGTGCTCCCATGGAAACTTGCTTCCAAAACTTTTAGATACCTTGGATCAAAGTAATAGATATTCATAAAGGCTATTTTAGTTTATACTTGAATTTTTCATCCTACATACTTCTTTGAATTGTTTTCTTGAGTTCTTTGCTTCCCTAAGACATTGTATCGTCTAGAGACAGTATATTGTCAAGAGAGTTTAGTGGCTTCATTAAGCCTACTTTTCAAAGTTGTTTTTTAAAGTAATCTTAGATACAAAATCAATTACATCATTTATACATTAAACTTACTTGTTGTGACCTTAATCCTTGATTTGATTATCATTAGAAGTTAACATTGAGCTATTTATTTAGGAATTCAATCACTCCAAGCATTAAAGAAAATTGTATTCATTATTACTTGTTCTCTTGAATTGCTTGCATGTTCTTTTTCCCTCTTGTGCGTGGGTGATAAGCCAAGTGTTATGCATTCACTAGTAGATAACTTGTGAGAAGTAGTCGCTTATTTATTGAGTGATTCAGTTTTTGGATGGGCCTGGACTCAGTTATTGTATTGCTCCCTGCATGATCTAGGTGGGGAACATTTGGAAGGTAAGACTTAAATGTGAACAAGGACTTAGTATACTTTGAGTGCCAACACAGCAACACACTAACAAATTATAGACTGTACAGCTAATAAAATTGGCTTGTCTGAAATCCCAGCAAAAAAAAAAATCCTTAAAACAGAATTTGGATTTAACTTTCATTTGTCAAAAAAAAAGTGTGTTAAATCCTGTGATTGCTGAATTTAATAGGAGACTGCCAGATATCTGCATCCATTTTATCACAGATTTAATTTTCAGGCCAAGCTGGAATTTTTTTAATAACATTTTTTAAGACAAATCTGCTTTCAAGTTGGTTTTCCTAATTTTTTTGTCCAGTATATTTTTGTTAGTACATATGATCAAACATCCAATTGTATACTTCATATGGTTTTTGAACATGTAACATCTAATCAAGGGCGTCAGTTTAAATAATGCAACAGAATGTTGCACTTTGGTATTCATTTGTTCTGCAACCATAAGCTACTTTTAAACTTATTGAACAAAATAATCTTCATTAGTTGAGATAAAATAATAAGGTATTTGCTATTATTTCAGATTCTAGATGAAATGATGGATAATGGTATTCCTCTAACGACAGAACTGAATATACTGAGGGAGATGATAACCCCACCAAATATTGTTAGCAAAATGTTGAGCATTGTGACTGGTAAAAATTCCAATGTCAGCACTAAACTTCCTGATGCTACAGCATCTTGTATCCCGTGGAGGAAAACTAACTCGAAGCACTCTAGTAATGAAGTTTATGTCAACCTTGTTGAGGAGATGGATGCAATCTTTAACAGGTTGTTATGCAGAATTCATTTCCCTACTGTTCTTCATTATTTTGGACTTGTCATGTTGTCAGCTTGTTACTATTAACTGTGAATCTCTGTCTGAGAGACATCTTTATTCATAAGTTGCTTACATCTATTTCCCTTTGACCTTAACTCATAGGTTAATAACTATTGCATTCTAGAATCTAGATGTTTAAGTGTAGCTTGTTTGGCATATGAGACAAGCTTAATAGCAACTCTGAACTATTAGTTATTGAAGTTTTCTATTTGTAGGAGAAGATATATTTTTTAAATTCTTAGAGATTCTCAAGTTGTTATCTTTCTGAAAGTCTTTTGGTTCATCTCTTTTATTAAACATTAAAGTGGTCTTTGTACTAATAGTGGACACTATGCCATTTGTCTATGTTTTACTTGACATGCTCATAAACTCTCCATATCGATGACATATTAATGTATCTGCACATTCTAGTAACCATGTTTACAAAATCACTGTTACTGCATAGGTTTAAGTTTTTATACACCTCAGCAACCTTGCAAGGGATATTCCATCTTAGAAATTTGTAACTAAAAGTTTGAAATCTTCATTCCAGCTTATGATAACAGTGAGCAAATTTTAATTGTTCCAATTGCATCTTCAGGGATGGGATTCTGGTGAAATGTGAGATATATGGTGAAGTTCAAGTAAATTCTCATCTTCCAGGTCTTCCTGATTTGACTTTGTCATTTTCAAACCCTTCAATCTTATATGACATAAGATTCCATCCATGTGTCCGCTTTCGCCCTTGGGAATCAGATCAAATCCTTTCTTTTGTGCCGCCTGATGGGGAATTTAGGCTGATGAGTTACAGGTTCTTATTTTCGGTTTTGTGGGGATGCATTAAATAAACTTCTCCTCTCCCTTGTTGCTTTTGTATATCAATTCTAGTGCCTTGTCTTTGGTCAGAGTTAAAAAACTAAAGAACCCGCCAATCTATGTGAAGCCACAGTTGACTTCCGATGCAGGAAATTGCCGTGTTAATGTTTTGGTAGGAATACGCAACGATCCTGGAAAAGCAATTGATTCTATAACAGTGCAATTTCAGCTGCCACTTTGTGTTGCATCAGCAAACTTAACCCCAAATCATGGCACAGTGAACATTCTAGCGGACAAGGTGAGTACATGTTTCAATGCAACGAATGCTCAAAGTGTATGATCAGTCTGGTCAGATTAGTTGCAACAATGGATGAAGTCGGTATCTTTAGTGGAATGTTATTCATTATTGCTTAACTTTTTCCTTGGATACACTACACTAGCTCATGGACGATATATTATAAAATCTTCTCACCAATATCCTCATCTGGGCTTTTTTTTTTCTCTGTTTAGTTACGGCGCTTGCCTTTCTTTCTTGCAGACTTGCTGCTGGTCAATTGGACAAGTACCAAAAGACAAATCCCCGTCTCTGTCAGGCAATTTAGTTCTTGACGTAGGTCTGGACAAATTGCATGTGTTCCCTGTTTTTAGAGTTGGGTTCAGGATCATGGGGGTTGCATTCTCAGGCCTCCAAATATACAAACTAGATGTTAAGAATACACCAAGTGAACCTTACAAAGGCTTTCGAGCACTCACTCGATCTGGAGAATATGAAGTGAGGGCCTGAGATCTTTATTTATTATTCAATGATACTCCCTGTTGGTAATTTCTTGTAACAACTACTGTGCTAGTATATAATAATGATATATTTCAGGATTTTTCGATCAGAGTGCTATGCTGCCTATGACACACCTAAGGAAGTTAACTTCAACCCTTTTATAATGTGCTTTTATGGTGTGTAATGCTCTTCAGTTTACCCTTGCAGTTTCACTCAAACACATCTAATCAGACCTAAAGTGAAGGAATGTCTTACAGAGGTACCATTTTGTTTGGCGATACACTGATTTGAACATCTTGGTCGAAATGTAAGATCTTAACCTTTGCACAACATATCAAACTTTGTTTCATTCTATTTTCTTGTCCCAAATCTGCTAAAGTTACTTTCAATGAGTTTAAACAAATAGTTAATGAGCTGATTAGTTGCAAGCCACCACATGCTCTTCTATGCACTACTTTTTCACTAGGACGACTGCCAAGGTCACCTTAACATTGCTTTTGGTTTGCTTTTCAAAGTTGCGTCTTGTAAGTCCACAACTCATCTGAAATTATAGTCTCAATTATTTGATCTCGCATTCAGTTATGAAAACATTGACATCGCTAAGAAAACTCTTCTAGTATTTTTAAAAAGTAAATAGGAAAGTCATGTTTTTCTCGCTTTTCCTTCTGACTTTTCCTCGCTCTTTTTGTGCATTGTCAATAAAAGAAGCTCACGTTTGTTTGTTTCTATCTTCATTTCTCCTTCCGTCTCACACTCCTTGACCTTAAGCAAGAACCATGTGCCCCTTTTTCTCTTCTTTAGTTTAGGGACTCGAGAGAACTTTCAACCAAACATATACAAATAATTAGATTAAGGGCTTCTCCGCCAATAAGACTGTAGCAAAAGTCAGTTTTAAAAGCGAAAAAGCAATTGCCAACGATCCACTTGTTGCTGCATCATCACACATATTTCTGGCCATCATACACTAATGTGTCCTTTGTTTATCAGACAATGCATTTCAGTTTGTATTTGTGACTGAAAATTATCACTTTCACATTCTATTCCATAATTATTCAAGAAGATTATCTTCTCCTTGGCTATCTCCAAATAAAAGTGTTCTTATTCCAATGGCTTTGGTTGGAGATATTGTTATTCTCAATTTGGTGCTTGAACCTCACCAATCTATTCAAATGGCAATAGCATCTTATCGCTTCATCCTCTCCTTGGCCCATCATTGTCAAATTCTTGTATCTGTGAAGGTCTACATAGAAATTGCATGATTCACTAAGGTTTGCCCCATTTAAAATAAATAGAATAATTTTAAATAATAGATAAAAGAATTGACTTTTCGTGGATCATAGCTAGTCTAACACCAAAGGTTCCAAAGAGAATGAACATGAAAATTTTCTCTTTTTTTGAATTGATAATAAATTATTACTAAATTTATTTTTTTAAGTTGATAGATAATTAATAATCAATGAAACATAAATAAATGGTAGCATCAATATCTTTTAAAACTTCAAAATCAATCCTAAGAGATGTCAAGTGTTTTCTCTCTCAAAATAATCAAATAGTTATAATTAAAAATGTAAGTTCATTAGCAAGTCACCTCAAGAAAAACATATATAAATATTTATCGAAAATAAGAAATGAAAAAGTTAGAAATTAACATTTAAGAGATAAGCCACTACCTGTGGTAAGATTTTTTGGGGGATTTTCCTCTTCTTTAATATTTTGTGGATGACAAAAAGTCATCGAATTGTCATCTCTGAAACCATTACAATATATTAATTACTCATGTAAACTATTTAAAAAATCAAACATTTGATTTAAAAGTACGACATGCATGCTAAAGCAGTTTTCAAAGTAAAAGACCATTTACCTCTAGATTAATGGGACGAAAGACCCCTGAACTCTTGGATTATCAAAAGAAAAAACACTAATCCAACCCATCGGGATGCCTCAACACAATCTGAAGCAAATTAAATCTTTCCATGCGTTTTCATCCAAAAGCCATAGTCGAGTAGGACAGGACTTAGTGCGAGAGGCTTGACCAATCCATCCCTAGATTCGCCTTCAGATTACAACTTGCACTCTTGCAGTTGACAATGCCATAATGCGTTGACCTTAGCTTACTACACGAGCTCCCTGCCACCGGTTCCCAGAAGCATCCATGTACCTTCCTTTTCAACGCATGTACTTAAGTCAAGCAACAACCATACGCATACACGCCCTGGATATGGACGGTAGTATTTAACAACTTGCAAGCAGCCTGGGTTGACCAATTCACATACACCTGTCGGTGTAAATTAATTAATTAATATACGTACCTACAGTCGGAAATTAATTAGAAAATAGATTTATATGAACGTAAGGATTAAATGATCAAAGAGAGGTTTGCTATTATGCTCGATTTCTAACTTGGCATGCACTTGGTCGAATTCTATCCAATATACAGATCGCTATCGTTGGCTTTTAGCCTCCACTATTGCTGTGCAGACGTTAGCCACTTGGTCACTAGGTTTCTATCTCATCTCATTTCACCTCATTATCAGATTGTTGAATCACATATGTGAACTTTACTTTATTGTGTACTCGGAAACAAAAAGATCCACATGGTTGCGGCGGATTAAGTAATATGAAGAACATGTTTAATTAGTTGTTGAAAGAACATAATTTTCTATCGAAAGCGTTTGCTAATCTTTTCGGCACCTTCCATATATTACCGCGTTGCTTTATATATATATATAAATTGGGTTTCTGTATTGTTGAAGGCCAAATCGTAGTTGACCTTACTCAACTTCCTTTCTGTCAACTCTGTTTGAAGATGGAACGCGGAAAAGGAGAAAGACACTCGCCAGCCTATTCATCTTCCACCACCACCATTATACAAAAGGGCTAAAACATCATTATCACCATGTCTTTTGTACGCCTTATCCTAATTATGAACCATTCTTAAACTTGTTTATTAGCGCCCACTTTTGTGAAACCTCACGCGTCTCAGTGCCGATCGATTATGTAGTTTTTCTCTCAGGTAATTAATTAACAACCTGTTCCTTTCACAGTTTCAGTACCAGTTTTCCCCTTTGTTTGTTTATCGTGCTTTTTTAAAACAACGAGAGGCATGCCGGAAAGACTTTGATGCAGTCGATATCGCCAATCGCGTATAGTCCCTGATAATTTCTCCATGATTTGATGGCTGATTTTGTGCATACAAATTTAACAAGGAATTTGATGGAATGGAGTTCGCGAGCAACAGTAGGGTTTATATTTTTTCAAAGATGTTGTCAAACTTCCAGCTTGATCATTTTGACATACTCGAATGGATCCAGCCAGCAGTGTCAGAAATGTGAACCAAAAGACTATTTGGTTCGTTTGTTTTCATCACTGCTCGTTCCACGTACTCTTCTTTGGATGTTTAAAACATTGATAAATCTTTGCAGCTACATAATAAATAAATAAAAAAAAGGACAATTAGATTTTTCTTATTGATGAGTTGATTAAACTGCTCCATGATACTGCAACTTGGCAGCCACATCTTTCTCAGTTTTAGGCGTGGAAAAATCTAACCTTTGACATCTGTGGCTTTCGACAAGCTGCTGCTGCTGCTGCTTATGATTAGCCAGGCAAAGTCTACAGCGCAAACAGAGGACGGCAGGGGCAGAGAAGAGAAAGACTGTAACCAGTGGGTCTTACAGTTCCCAGGTTTTTGGATTGATGACATTGAAGAACAGTAAATCTGTTGGTGAACTAGAGTTTTTTTTTTCATCCCTCGATAACAATAAGAATATTAATAAATGTCTGATCTTGAGTTGGGCCAAGGTTAAAATATCTGATCTTAAAAAACAATAAAAGGGAGAGGAATGAACAGTGAACAAGTCAAAGGTCTCATACGCTAGCTAGCTGTAAGGTTTTTGAAATTGAAAGGTAGCTAGGCCACCACTTGAGTTTTTTAAAGGACGCGCAGTGATCTTAATGCTCCCTGTGCTATATAAGCTAATTCCCCGCCCGCCCTGCTACCAAATCACTCCGAGCCAAACTCAAATCCTCCCATTCACATCCAGTTTCCTTGTTTAATTCTTCAATCATGGAGTTCCAAGAGGGGATCAATTGTAGCTCCTTCACAGAGGTACAGGGCGAGGAGATGGACTTGAGGAGGGGGCCGTGGACGGTGGAGGAAGACCTCGTTCTCATGAATTATATCACTGCTCACGGCGAAGGCCGATGGAATTCCTTGGCTCGTTGTGCTGGTAATTAATTAACTAGCGTTTTAGTTAACTTTGTTGCTATATATAAGCGTTGATATATAGATGGATTCTGATCGATTCGTTAACTAACTAAGTACAGGGCTGAGGCGGACGGGAAAGAGCTGCCGGCTACGATGGCTGAACTATCTCCGCCCCGACGTCCGCCGCGGAAACATCACGCCGGAGGAGCAACTCCTCATCCTCGAGCTCCACTCTCGCTGGGGAAACCGGTGGTCGAAGATCGCGCAGCACCTGCCGGGGCGGACCGACAACGAGATCAAGAACTACTGGAGGACGCGCGTGCAGAAGCACGCGAAGCAGCTCAAGTGTGACGTCAACAGCAAGCAGTTCAAGGACGTGATGCGCTACCTGTGGGTGCCCCGCCTCGTCGAGCGCATCCGGGCCGCCGGCGGCGACTCTGTTCCGGGGTGGGCGGAGGAACCTGCGCTTGGCGTCGCCAAGCAGCTGATGAGTCCCTCGGACTCGTTCGGGATGCAGCTCTCGCCGCCTCCGGTTTCCCATGGCTACGAGGACGGCGGGGTGGCGAAGGGAGCAGAGGACAACCGCAATTGGTCGGAGTCAGTTTACGATGACCTGGAGTTGCCGGACTTAGACCAGAGCATGTGGACGGAGAGTCTATGGAGTGTCGAAGACATTTGGTTGCAGGAACAGTTCTAGTGGTATCTGTTTCTTCGTTTTTTTCTTCTTTTTTTAGTAATATTTCCCAAAGTTGTAATCGTTATTTCCAAAGGGAAGAAAAGCCAACTTTGTTTTTATTATAATTGATTGACTATACGCTATTCTAAATGTTTAAATTGCTTTAACAAAATAATGCAAAAGCATTGAATATTCATTTTTATTGATTATTAACTTCTTCTTTTTTGCAACTTAAATTATCAGACTTCTGAAAATCAAGGAACTCCATTTTTAAGAATTTATTATATAAGAATCTTATTAGATAAAATAAGATTGAGCATATAATATTTAGATAAAATAAAATTAAAATTTAAAAAATTATCATTCCTCTTATTATATATAACTAAAGTACGAAAACAGTAAATAAAAATCTCTTAATATTAAAACTATATTTTAAAAACAATCTTTTTCTTTTTTATTCTTTCTAATATATCTTCTCATTAATTTCTTACTCTCGTTAATTAACATATTTTGGGTAGCTTGGCTCCTAATTAAACTACTACTACTAATATCATTAGCAAGTGAATGTTCTCATCAGCATGGATCCTACTTCCTCAAGTTGCTAACTACACTGTTTAGTCGCATTCAAGTATTCTAAATTGCGCATGCTTATAAATTATAATGGAGAGGATATAATTATATCATTAATAAACTTATACACTTGTGCACTTTTCTTGGTGGAGTCTTCTTAAACCATCGACGCATGCATTTCAAAACTAATTATAAATAAACGTTCTTGCACTATAAGAAAAAGAAAAAGAAAAAGATCGATTAGCGACCGAACACTGTTAAAGAAACTAGTTAATTATATCAATTGATCATGTTACCTATTCAATGGGCAGCCTATTTACGAGGTTGATTATGATAACATATCCTATTAGATGGTGGATTAGAGTAATAATGTTGGATTTACCTATGAAAGACTAATTGTAGCTAATGTGGACGTCTCCATCCCTTCACCTCATTATATCTTAGTTGCCCACTTTTGTATGCGCAATCGAAAAAATATCTTTTCGTATTTTACAACTTGTTCATCAGGGGATACAAACAAATTATTGGATTAAAATCTCTAAATATTTAAACTTTTTTACATTCAATTCTCTGTAATATTAATTATGAAGGCAGAAAGACTTGGAAATGTTGCTATAGGGTGCAGGTAGCTAATAGGGTTCGGTGGTGTTAGATATGTAAGTTGGACTGTATCTATTTGAAAGGATGAAGATCTCACAAATGGCGTTGTTTGTCAAAAATCTTTCTACCGGAATTGCCTTTCGCGTTGAGAAGCTTTTTGTGAGCCGCCATCCCAACAGTTGTAGCACATTGAGAAAGTCCAGGCCGATTTCCACGTGACATGGAAAACTCATCACTCCCTTCTTCACTCGTCACCTTTTCCTTTTCCTTTTCCTTTTCCTCTTCCTCTGCCTTGCCCACTCCAACCAGAAATACTCTTACATGATGCTCGAACTGTAGAAAAAGTAGTATTTCTCATTGGTGTCATAAGAGAAGGATATAAGTTTCTATTTATATTTTAAGGCCTAGTGAACTGTAACATTTTGTCTATGGAGGTGAAAATTCGATCCCATGTGTCAGATACAACTTGGAAGAACCATGTGTCTTGAATTACGTTCTTGTCTTGCCATGAGAACTTAGAAACTTGCAATAGGTCTATAATTGTTTGTGCCAATAGCAGCTCGCATTCCTATGGTTTAGGATTTGTTGATGTACTTGGGAACCCATGGTCAACACAAGGTATCATCTCTTATGTAAAAGGTGGAATCTATCATCCCAACAATTTCATACGATTGATCTCACGACTATCTATGAGCTGCAGTTGACCACGACTACGAAAGAGGGTCTTGAACAAGGTATCATCTCAGTGATAAGCAACAGGGGCCATGCAGTCTTGATTGAGAAAAGCACATAAGGTCACATGAGGATTTGGAGTCATCTCTCTCAGTAGCAACTCAGGACCCCAAGTTATCAAGAATCAATTACTTAATCAGGACAACAGGATCAATTAATGGCCGTCGGTGGATCTGTACTCATCTATGATAGAGGCATCTAGATTTCTGTAAGGCATCGAATGGGATTTAAAGGAAAATTGTGGAGAAGCAGTGAAACAAGTGTTGAAGTCAGTAATAACTTTTCTGAAAGGGAAAGAGAAACATAAGTGAAAAGTAAACATAAAGATGATTACCAGGCGTTGGATCTTTCTTATTCTTGCCACTTCGGGCAGTAACTAACAACCATTTCGAAATATTTACGCCTGCTATCAGAAACTATGGAGGTAGAGTTCGTGGCAAACGCAAAGAACAGTTGCTTTTTGTTGCTCTGAGACGTAAAGCTGTAGTAAAAACATATATAAAACTGTGATTTGTAAAATTCAAACATAATCTGAAACATTTTGGAATAAAAGTGTGATTTAGTAGAATGCTCATGCAAAATTCAACCCTACCACAAAGTCACACGATGAACACCTTCTGGATTGATAAAAATAATTGAAGTCTTACTCTTTCCATAAAATTAGGATGTCAAGTCTGACTCTTTCCCTAAACCGTTTCACATACAATATCTTGAATTAGTCCATTTACGTCTGTTATTCAAATGTTCAAAACACTGAGCATACAAGCGATTACGATACCTATGCTATTTTTAACTATCAGCGAGATCAACCGCCGTTCACTATGGATCAGACCGTCCTGCTTCCCCCAAACGCCCAAGTTTCCAAGGCGCGTTCGATTCCGAGGAAACAGACAAGGAATTCGCTCGGATTACGGCTCCCACCTCGCACTTCTCCCTCACCCTTTTCGCGCTGACGGAGGAATCGAAGCTCCTGGATCTTCTTCTTCCAGTCGAGCAAGGTAGTAAGGCAGGATTTGCTCTTGGTTTCACTAGGTTTCTTGAACGATTCACAAAACTTGTTTGAATTTGGGTTGATTTAGTGATACTGGCGCATATTCGTATGTAGTTTGAGCTCATTCTATGAATTTTCTTTCTTTTCGAGTTTGGATCGAGTCAGCATGCGAAGATAGATGTAAAATTTATATCCTGGTTTACTTCTGTTTCATCTTTGCAATGGTTCCTCCGCCCAGGCAAAGTGATTGATCTTCATTGGTTTTGATTACAGAATGGCCGTCTCGGTCTTCAAATCTTCGTCTAAGAGAGGCACCTATGCTTCACCTTCTACCACATCTTCATCGACAAGGGATCGGCCGATAGAGGATTCAGGGAAGAAGATCCCTCTTCGGAGGTCGAGAAGCATCGTTTCGTCTCCGAGAAGCAATGAAAATTCAACGTCAAAACATTTCTTAGAATATGCTAACACAAGGGATAATCCCCTTTTTGGTTGTACAAGTCCGTCACCGTCATCGCCAGAAGCTGAGTGCTTGAGTGAAGCTATGAAAAATGATGTCTTGGACTGTAGAAGAGGGCGATCCTTGGTGAAGAACTCCAATTTCAGAAGTGGAAGTACATGTAGTACGAGGGAAAGGAGTTCGTCCAGAGATATGGTTAGGCAGTCTCGAATTCGGTCTCCTTCAAAGGGGCAATCTCATATTTCTGAGGTTTGATCAAATTCCTTATTCAGAATTCGATTGTTTCATGCTGTTTCTCAAATTGTAATGACAAGAGAATGTATCTTTAATTTCTGGATAACAAAAAGTTATACTTCTCATTATTGCATTCAGTGAGCTGACCTTCTATGTACGATACATGTGTCATGTATATATATGGTTAATTGCTAGTAGGTGTTACACATGTGGTATGGTTAATTGAGTTTTTTTTCATGAACAGGACCGCCATTGGGAGGAAAGAAATTCTACAGACTACTTTTCTGAAACAGAGCCATCTATGAGAAATGTAGGTCAATATATAATCCTCCATTTTCTTTCATTAGCATTTCATCTCTCAATGTCTATATGGGCTGCAAGCATGATTCATGTTCGTTTCTGTCCTAGGTGATTAAATGATTGTCTCCCTGATGGTCTGATGTTTCTTTATGATTTAACTGTTTTCAGTATTATCAAATTGAGCATTTTCCACCTGATCTTAAAGGTGGTGGAATTTATGAAATGGTTCAATCAGAATTACATTCTGCAGTTTCTGAAATCACAACTGACCTGGAGAGTGTAAGTTAACATTGCCTTATTACAGACTTGTTAGCGTGTTGCTGCTCATGAGCGCAGAAATATATTATATGTATCCACATTATCACTAATTAGATGGCTTAAATTTGAGTTCTTTTTCTTAAATGTTTGGGTGATGAATTGAAGATTGCATATAGAAAACACTATGCTTCTAAGCAATAAAATTGTTGTTTCCAAGTTTTTGCTATATCTCTCATAAAATTCTTTTCTTCTGTTAGTGCTAGAAATTTCTTCCAATTTAGCATTTAGCAACGTTATACTAGTAAGTTGTGCAAAAATATTTTAACTCTTGAATGCTTCAAAATTCTACTTCCAAGAATTGAAATTAGCATGCGAATGACATTATGAAAAATATGGAGGATCCCTAAACCCTAGCTTTCATTCTTTACAATTATTTGTGCAAAGCATTTCTCATAAACTTGTGCCCCTCACTGTAAACCTGGACATCAGATTATCAAGAGAAAGGTCCCAGTAGACATTATTGGCAATGCCCCTCCTGAGTTGGTTAATCAGGATGAAATTGAATTAGTTCCTGACATCCAAAGGGAATATGCATTCATGCTTGAACAGGTATTCACATTATTTTCTAATCTAGATTCTTTATCCTCTTACTGTACTGAGCCTCTAAACTATGCAGTCCCAAGAACGCATAAGGAAACTACAAGCCGATTTAGCTTTTGAAGAGCAACGTCGGCAGGAGCTAAGCAGAATATTGAACAACATAGTACTTGAGCCAAAGAGCTCTAGTACACGCAAATCTAAAATGAAAAGAAAGGTAAGCTTGATCTGTCAAAAAGAAAGCAATGAATTGATAGTATTCTTTATCATAATTATTCCCTCAAAGACATTTGGTTATTTAGTGCCTCGACTTATATTTGTTCCGTCTTTTCTTTTGTCCATTTAGTTACTATGATAAAAGAAAGTATAATGACCTAATAATGCTGGGAAACTCAATCATGGTAGAATATTATTGGATGTTTCTGTGAATTTTTTTTTATGTCTTTTTAATATGTAGTCACAACTTACACGTGCTGCCTTTTTCATTTTCTTGGGAATTTTTTTTCTTGAATTTGAGTTAGACTGATGGGATCAAAATTTTCCCATCAGTTACATTAGCTTAAATTTAGCATCCCTGAACTAGAGGAAGGTTCTAATTTGCATAGCATTAGATAATTTAAGTGGTAGCAACTTATGTAATATCTTTGGAGCGCAAAACTGGAAAGCTAAGGGACTAATGCAAGAAAACCATTAATTATATTCTTTCACTATGATAGTGTTGCTTTATTTCTCAAACCATGGTTGTAGGCAAGCATAGAACGACTCAAGATGTCTAGGCGTCTAGCAGAAGAAGCAATGACATATTTTGATGAATGTGTTTCACTGTCAGCGTTTGATGGTTCTGACTTCTCCTCACAAGAGGATCAAAGGATAAACTCTACTCTTGGAGTCATTTCAACAGATTACCCCATCACTCAATTTGAACATCATGAGGTTTGTTTTTTATCATCTGATTTATTACTTGGTTGGCTTTTGCATAATTTGCTTCTCTACTTTCCTGCTTAAACCATGAGGTTTTTTTATGATTTATCTACTATGGTTTTAGTGTAAGATTTTTGTCTACTTGAATTTTAACACATGCTGTTGGAGTTTTTTCAAAATCAAAAGGTTTTCAAAAAGGTTTCACAGGGAATATGGAGAGGAAGAAGAGATTTCATGTGATGTTTAGTCCAGAGAAGGAGATATAAATAGAGGCTTTTGTATGGTCTTGAATAGTTGGAGAACTGGCGGAGCATGTGGTGCAGTCAACATGCGGTTGGGCCTCCATGCAGTCAAATGGATTTGAGTCAATGGATATGTACAAACAGTGTCATCTGATAGGTTTAGGTGAACCATTGTGTCGGTTGGTGGATCATCAACACGATCCAAGGGCCCAGATTAAAACCAAATGGATGAAGCACAACAATTGCAGCCCAGCTGAAGGGTCATGGAGTAGCCTGTAAATAGCAGACTTGTTGGGTAGGGTGGAAGACACTTCATTATTAATAAATTATATACTCCTCACGTTTGTCTTGCACTGTCTTCGTCTCTACAGAACTGTAGCTTTTGGATTTGCACATTTGCAAATGGCAAAAACAGATGAGTCTAGTTTCCGATTAAGCAGATTTTAGGCTCTACCTCATTGGTACAAAATGCGAGAGAGTGATTGATTTTGTTCTATAGCATAGGAAATTAGCTGGACTAAGTTGCACATTGATTGGTTGGGGCAAACTAACGGAAGGTGGTTACATTCCTTGGAATCAAGATTACTACAGTTGGACCAGTCAGATTCAAACCCACCCACAGACAATAAATTACATATTCCTGTCCTTGCACTGCCTTCATCTCTGCAGACAATTACAGCTGTTGGATTTGCACAGATTCAAATGGCAAAACAGCTGAGTCTTGTTTCCAATCGAGTGGATTTTAAGCTCTACCTCATTGGTATAAGATGCAAGGTGGTGATTGATGTCGTTGTATAGCATAGGAAATTAGCTAGACTAGGTTACACATTTATTGATTGGAGAAAACTAAACATTGCGGAAGGTGATTACATTCCTTGGGATAGAGATTACTATGGCGGATCAGCCAGATTCAAACTTTTTTTTTCTTCTTTTGACAGCATTTACTAACTATTACTTCGGATATTAGTTACAAAGCTTTTGCTACAACTTAAGTTAATTACTTGATCAAGTAATAATCACTTTCTTTGATAGGAATGCCATGTAGAAAGCAACATAATTCTCTTGCCATTATGATTGCTGTCATGTAGAATGTAACATCTCTTGTCTAGGTCAGAAAAAAAACACTAAGAAACATGCTTTCCTCACAGGGTTTGGACAATGATAATAGGCCTTCACACAGTTCTTCGGTATCTGACTCGACAATTATCAACCATTGTCTTGATAGAGCTCTTGATCTGATTCATCCTAATGGTGGAGATGATCTACCAGAGTTATACACACCACGCAGGGGAAACTCTTATTTCCAATATGGAGATGAACATACTGGATCCGTTGGACTTCATGAAATAAGAAATGAACATACTGAATCTGTTGGAGCTCATGAAATCAGAAACTACTTTAAAAACTTGAAGAAGACGACTAAATCCATTGAAGGTATGAAAGAAGAATCAACTTATAATGCTAAAGATTATTCTTCAAACCCATCAGACGAAAGCTTACTTTTTGAGAAGGTGACATTCAGAAACAGAATAAACTTTGGTGGTATGCTTGTTTGTAGTATCAATACCTTTTAAAGTTTTTTCTTTTTTTTTTAAGAAAAAATAGTTGCTTATCATATGAAAAGAGAATTATAAATTGAAGTTGTAAAGTTGAATATTTGATGTGCAGGAGACCTTTCAATTATTTTGTAATACCAAGTTCTATGTAAATTCATGGTTAAAGATTGTGTAATATATATGATTGTCTAGTTTGTTCAAAACTTTTGGTGTCTCTGTACCATAACAAAGTGCTAGAATTAGGTGTAGGTAAAT
>JBBMKF010204319.1:0-17532 GCA_037834155.1 Curcuma caesia
GCTGTTTCCAGGATTTGAACCCGTGATCTCTAGGTCACATGGCAGCAACCTTACCGTTGCGCCAAGGCTCCCCTTCAGGTTATTGTATATAAAAATCATGGGCACACTCATATTGAAGGCTTTTCAGATGCAGATTGGGCAGGTTCTAGAATGGATAGAAAGTCTACTTCAGGTTATTGTATTTTTGTTGGAGGAAAATTAATTTCATGGAAAAGTAAAAAACAGAATGTTGTATCACGATCTAGTGCAGAATCAGAATATAGGGCTATGACATAGTCTGTATGTGAGATAATGTGGATATATCAGCTGTTGGCTGAAGTAGAACTTAAAATTTTAGTACCAGCAAAACTATGGTGTGATAATCAAGCCGCTATTCACATTGCATCAAATCTCGTGTTTCATGAGCGAACCAAGCACATTGAAATTGATTGTCATTTCGTTCGTGAAAAAATTCACTAAGGCTTGATCACTACAAGATACGTGAAGACTGGAGAGCAACTAGGGGCATCTTCACAAAAGCATTAAATAGGGTTCGAGTTGATTATCTTTATAACAAGTTGGGCTTGATTACTATTTATGCTCCAACTTGAGGGGGAATATTATCTACCATATTATCTGTTTATATTAGTTAGTATATATTCTTAATTAGGAAGTTGTCAATTAGCTTAATTATAGTTTCCTTAGTTAGATTCTTTCCTCAGAAAGATTCTTAATTTGTATATAAATAGACCTCTTATGTAAAGCGTGTATATAAGAGGAATTTGGATATTTCATTTAACAGTTTCTGTTATTTATTATAGAAACTTTGAATAACTATAGTAGATCCTAAGTGGAAATTATATATTGGAATCATATTGGAATCATCTTTCTAATATGATAATTCCATATTAAGATATTTGGGCAGTAAGCAACTCGGTTTTGTTTATGACCTTATACCTAGAGTCTGAGCTGGTGGTTCCTGAAAGATTGTTAACATTTTTTCCACAGATAGCATTTACCATGCTATGTAACTTACTTTCCAGGTTATGTTTGTTTACTCTGCATTTAATAGGAATGTCTAGCAACTAGCCAAAGATATTTTCTTTCTTATGACAATGCAAGTGTTTCTTTGTTTAGGTTACTCAGTTTTGTTTATGACCTTATACCTAGAATCTGAGCTGGTGGATGCTGAAAGATTAACATTTTTTTACACAAGTAGCATTTAACATACTATGTAACTTACTTTCCAGGTCATGCTTGTTTTGCTATGTTTTTTTCTTATAAGAATGCAAGTGGTTCTTTGTTTACTTGCATGAGTGGGCTGACTAAGTTTAAATTTTTTCTAGGCTTGAACCTTAGAAGGCAATCCACAGGCTAAATATGCTACTTTATGGCTATATCCCAATGCAGTACCAGCCAGTCCAGTGTTATGAATTAAATGTCACTTTCCAGCTATAACCCAATGCTATAGCAGTCTGTCCACTGCTATGAACTTATATACATATATTGCCAACTTTTTTGAGTTTCAAAGGAATATTACATAAACAAAACACATTAATGTTTTTACAATAAAAGAAATAAACAGATATTTAAGCTACGTAATCATTTTATAATATCATTCTAATAAAGCTGACAAATATAAATGCCACTATTTATAGAAGCTGCAATATTTATGGATCATGGATGTCATAGCACTTTGGTTTTCTCTTCTACAATCATATCTAGAATCTACGGATTCATAAAAACCAAGGAAGCAAATTGGATTATAACTAAATATAGTATATAGTAACAGTGTCCTTGAGTTAGTGAAACCACCTTTAAAAGTAACAGTAATCTGTGCCTCAATGCTCGATCATCTGTTCTGTCCAACAGGACAGTAATATGAGCTGTACCATCAAAATGCCCAATGGTTTTGTAATGTTGTTCGTACACAATGGCCATTGCCCTTGCACAAAGCTCTCTTACTGCAGAGCCTCCACCACCACCAAAACCATCTAGTCTTCCCATATCACACCAATCATCCGATGAACCCAACTCATCAGGAATAGCGCCATTAACAATAAGCCCAGTGTCTGCATCACATAAGAAACGATGGTACAATGCTCTGAAAAAGGCAACAGGGTCACGTAGAGGGAAGTCTTGTGCTCCACAACTGCTTCCACTTTCCAGAAGCAAACGCAGATAATACTGTCCGACACAAACTTCTTTTGATAAGCTGGGGTAGCTCACTAAAAATTCTGCATAGTTCCATGAAATCTTAGTTGCATTATCCTGTCCATTGACTTCAAGCATAGCACCTTCAGGAAGAATATCCTGTGTCCGCTCTTTTTCAACATCCAGTTTATGAACTTCTGCTTGCAAAGCCTCACGAAGCTCTTGTCTAGTCCGTTCATTCCATATTAGATCAGCACGATTGTGATCTAGACCAAATGCTCTCCAGAATCCATACCAATTGCATAACAACCTACCTGATCCAACAGGAGTGTTTTCTATAACTACCTGTGCTGGGACAGCAAACTCCGGATTCATGGAACTAACATAGTTTGAAGAATCAACAGAAACAGAAGCATTTGGATCTGTCATTTGTGATATAGGTACTTGATGAACATGATCAGAAACAACAATTCCTGAAGCAGCATTATGCTGGACCCCATATGTAAGTTCACTGGGATTGCTTACACCAGGGTTGGCAAATGGAGAAACTAAATACTGTCCCGAGTTTGACTCTTGGAAAGGCTTCAGATTACTTTGTGTCACCACTGAAGCATTAGTTGAATCACCATCTTGAACATTTTGAAGAGAATTCATACCAGATTCCTGAGGCATAGCTATTCCAAAATGGCCTTGCCTCTGCTGAAGTATGCGCCTTTGTCTTCTCTTTGTTAAAGGAACTTCATTTAATTGACTCTGATCTTCAGAAGCAGCATCTATTCGTGTGTGCAAATAAGCAACAAGCCCAGGGGGAATAACTCTTGAAAGTAAATCAAGAGCAGGTTGATAAGAATCAGCCCAAAGTGCTACAAGTTGTCGATTAACATCACGGCGCTCCCTAGTAAGAAGAAAAAAAGCATGCAGCAAGTGCCTCAAAAGAGCACCATCTCTTAAGGCAGCATCACGCATAGACTCTGCCGCAATTGCATCCTCCTCTGCTATAGTACGCATGATGACAGCTATTGTCTCTCTCACACTTTCCGCAGGGTGCCCAAATAATGCAAACAAGCGGCGACGTAAACCAGCAACCTGGCGTAGCAACTCAACGAAAGTAGTGTGCTGAGTTGTTTCACCTTGTGGTGCACAAAGCATAGCTTCAAGAACTTCCACAACTGACATGGAGAACAATGGAGAGACAGATGTGGGTTTTAACCTATTTACAAGGACAGTCACAGAATTTTGATGTGCAAATAAGACAGACTTCGTATGCATATAAGTGGCATGTGTCTCCCCCTTTGAATCGACTGATATACTAGAATCACCAGGACCACCTCCTATAAGCATTGATACCAATCCAGCTGCTTCAGCTGCTACACCTTCTGAGCCATTTCTTAGTAGACCCATTATTCTTGCAACTGCTGCAGGAAATGATATAAGATGAGATGCAGCAGCTCTTGATACAAGTATCCTTCGTAAGCATGCAATGAACCCAATGATTGTAGCTGCTGCTTTGGGTGATGGAGGGGGAAGTGGAGAAGCATCTGGAGGAAGGTTTGGTGTTGCTGGAAGCATTGTGATCAAAGCCATTAAGACTACCTCGGGCACTTCCAGATGAGGAGGCACTCCACTATATGGTATGCAAGCATTAAATTCCCTTATTCTTCGCCATAACCTTGCTCTTGAGCCAGGAACGTTACCAGCTTCACCAACGGCATCTTTTGCAGCCACAGCTAAATGTTTCAAGTGCATGGATGAAGTTTCCATATCAGATACAGGATGCTGCTGACTAAGAGGAAGTTGCCGCATCTGAAGATAAAAACTTCCACAAGGAGGATCTATACGGTGACCAGGCATGGTCAATCTTGGCAATATGGGAACTGGACTCTGGCGCTGCATGATGAGAATCAATGAGCTATAATGTAGAACCTCCTTTTTATATTCAGAGAGCAAGTAGTAAGAAATGATCAAGCTAGACAGATGGTGGAGAATTTGAATAAAAAAAGAAAACAAGCTGATAGCTTCAGAATCCTATTCACATTAGACTAAATTTAGGACTTGAGTGGAAAAACAACTCCACAAACCTCTGATTGCAGAACATCGCGCATTGCTGCCAGTAAGCTGTCACGAGAAGTGCTTGCATACACCTATTTTAAATGCCACGTGAGAAAATTACAAATGAAACACAGATGTTTGTAAAATTACAAGATTACTTACATGAACAGGACATCCATCACTAAACTCAACTGCGAACATCTGTGGTTCTTCCGAAAACCGAACAAGAGAACTTACAACAGAAAGGGGACGAGCAATGACAGCCTACAAAATTCAAATTTGCTAATATTGCAATCCAGACAAATAGTTCAAACAAGGAATTCTAGGCACCATGCTATATACATGATTTTATAAAGCACTCTAGGCAGGCCCCGTATGTGTGCATATTAGGAAACTGCATTGCATAAAGCATATGAGATTATCCATATGCATTTGGCTCTATAGGTGGGCTTTATGCATTACATGCGGTCCACTAACTAGCAACTCAAATAAACCCCATTTCAGTCCATTTAAATTTTAAACCACCTTGGGTAAAACCAGACAAAATTGAATCATTCTTTTTTTGAAAAGGTAGATAATTGTGATTATGTCACGAATCATGTTATATTATATGTTCTAATAGCATGCAACCATAGACACACAGCTAAATGAATCATTGATTACTTCATGTTTTAGTTTTTATCTGCTGCATTGTACATACTTATGGCACATATGGATGTTACTTTATGTTATATATTATAGGATATGTTAATTATCAAACGGTTAATTAATATGAAGTATATTGTGTTTTACATTGTATGAGTTGATTAGATTGACACATTCTATGCTGATTATGCACTTAATAAGTTGGTTCCATATGTAAACCATTTTTATCAATAAATTCAATATGGACAGAATATTCTCCCACATATGTGCGTGCATACTGCATTTCTGTTATGTAGTGGGTCTCCCGCATAACACCTGCAGGCATCTTTTTAAAATCCTTGATTCCAGATTGAACAAGGAATCAACAAAACACCATGTCAAGAATAGTTCAATGCCATTAAAATACCTCATAGTTATCTGGGCGTCTTTCAATAATTGCAAGCTTAGTAAGAATAAGCTGCCGAGATACAGAATCCCCTTGTTCTCCAAGGCCCCCTTTTGGTCCAATTCCAAGATTTGGACTCTCAACATTAACTGTGCCTTTTGCAGCAGAACGCAACCTTGTTACGGACCATTCCCCATAAGGATTCTCATTTGCTCCAACTGCTTCCTTTGCTGTAAGACAAGTATACTATTGAAAAAATTAAGCTACAGTGATATGTTTATTGTATAGAAAGTGCAACATACAGCAGCAGAAAAGAAAAAGTTCCACTAGATTTCATTATTCCTAATTGTAAGAAAAAAGGACTTTCGTGAGGGGACTTTTGTGAGATTATAATGCCCAATAGCCCATCAAAGTTAAACAAGAATACAGAATCTAAAGTTCATGATAGTCAATTGCCCATCCAGAATAGTACATTTATTCAAGTGAAATGGATCAGAACCCACATGATTCGAACAGATGAACCAGTAAATCACTGGTGAGCCATAATGATATGTGAAGGCAATATGCAGTTAAGCCCTTACATAATGCATATATAGTCCATTTTTTCATAAAAAAACAATAATTAGTTGTATTGACAATGATGTAGAGCATCGTGTCAAACAAAATATGAATTTGCATCAACTATATAATACAACAACAACAAAATCTTATCCCACTAGATGGGGTTAGCAATATGGATCCTTCTACGCCTCGGCTCTATCCTCTATTATACCATCATTTATATTTAACTATATCATCATTTATATTTAAATAAATTTTATCTTGTTTTATTGTTGCTAAGTCTTTTTTGTCTTCCTCTTCCTCATTTGATATGCATATTTGTCATAGCTTCACATCACCTAACTGGAGTCTTTATTAGTCGTCTAAATACATATATGTATCATCTTAAACATGTCTATTGGAGATTTCCCTCAATAGGTGCAACCCCGACTTTCTTTCTAATATTTCATTTCTTATCATATCCCTTCTTGTATATCCGCACATCTACCTTAACATCCTCATCTCTGTAACTCTCATTTTATGTTCACGTGTTCGAGTCATAGCCCAAAATTCAACTCCATATAACATAGCAGGTCCAACTGTCATTTTGTAAAATTTTCCTTTAAGTCTTAACAATGTTTTACGATAACAAAGAACACCTGATGCTCTCCTCTATTTCAACCATCTCACTTGTATTCTATGTAAGACATCTCTCAATCCCTCCATCCCAACTACTCATCTTCTCTTATCTTAACAATTATCTCATTACGTCTAATATTACTAAACTTAAATTCCATATATTCTATTTTTACTCTACTAAGCCTAAAATCTTTCACTTCTAACGTTTTTGACCAAGATTCAAGTTTAACATTTATTCCTTCATATGTCTCATCTACCAAAATAATATCATCTGCAAACAACATGCGCCACAGTATTGTATCTTAAATGTGTCTGGGGAATTCGTTCATGATTAATATAAAAAGATAAGAACTTAGAGCTAATCTTTAATGTAACTCTATCTTTATGGGAAATACTTTGGTTAATTCACCTGAAATCTTTACTCTTGTCATTACATCTTCATACATATTCTTAATTAGTTCAATATACGTTATGTTAACGTCTCTTTTTTCTAGAATTCTCTATAAAATTTCCCTTAAGACTCTAATATATGTTTTTTCTAGGTCGACGAATATCATATGTAAGTCTTGCTTTTGTTCCCGATATTTTTCAATTAATTGAACGAGAAGATGTATAACTTCTATTGTCAACCTTCAAAGCATCAATTCAAATTAATTTTCGATCACTATGATCTCCTTCCTTAATCTTTTTTCTATTATTCTTTTCCAAAACTTCATGGTATAACTTATTAGTTTAATATCCCTATAATTTGCATAATTTTGTACGTCTCCTTTATTTTTATATAAGGGAACTAGAATATTTACCCTCCACTGATCATGTATTTTTGTAGTTTCCAATATCATATTGAATGACTTTGTAAGTTATTCAATACCTTATTTCCCTAGGCACTTCCATACCTCTATTAAAATATCATCTAGTTCAACTATTTTTCCATTTTACATCTCATTTAAAAGTTTGTTCTACTTCTGAAGTTTGAATTTTATGATAAAAATTTAAATTTCTAAACTCATTTGACCTACTTAAATTATCTAAATTAAGTTGGTCTCCTAAACCTTCATTAAAAAGTTGATGAAAATACCTCTTTCATCGCTCTTTTATTTCCTCATCATTTACTACTATTATTGCATTCATATTTAATACATCTTATTTAGACAAGATCTCTTGTCTTCCTCTCTCTGTCGTTTTAGCCATTCTGTAAATGTGTTTTTCCCTTTCTTTTATATTCAATTTTCAATATAAGTATTCAAAAATTTCATTCTTAGCTTCATTCACTGCTTTCTTGGCCTCTTTTTTGGCTATTGTATATTTTTTAAAATTTTTTTCATTTTACAAGTATATAATACCTTATAGGCTATTCATTTTTCCTTCACTTTCTTCTATACTTTTTCATTCTACTACCAAGATTCTTTACTTGGTGGTGCACGTCCCTTTGACTCACACGTATGCTCTTGACTACTATTTTCAACTTTGATATCATTTTATCTCATGTCATATTCAAGTCGTCGAATATTTCTCCTAATACTTGTACTCTTATCCTCTTCTTAAATATGTTTTATTTTTCATCTTTTAACTTTCACTACTTAGTTCTAGGAGTCGTGTATATTTTCCTTTTATTTAGCAAAGATAAAAAAAAAATAGAGGAATACAAGCAAAGAATAATAGAGCCGTCAATTTGGGTTACGTCCGTCGGGTTGGCTCGCCCCGCCAAACAATTTAGGAGGGTTGGATTGAAATTTTATCAACCCATTTTAAAATGGGTTAAGGTGGGTTGACCCGCCTAGGCCCAAGGCCCGCGGCCCGCGTTGGTTGGCTCGTGGCGGGCTTGGGTTGACTCGCAAGTTGAGAAAATTTATTTATTTTCTTTAAAATTTAAAATTAAAGTATAAAATTCAATAATCTAGTAATATTGACCCGTTTAAATTGCAATCCAAACTTAAAATTTTCAACTTGACCCATTTAAACTGTAATCCAAACTTTAAAATTTTTAAATTTTCTTTATTTTGTTATTTTTTAAGAGACCTGTGAGTTGGTCCGCCTAACCCGCAACCCGCCTTGGGTTCGGTTGGATTGGAGATTTTCCAACCTACCAAGTTGGTGGGTCGGCCCGCCCCACCCCCGCCATATGACAAGTTTCTGGTAGGATGACCCGTTTGGCAACTCTAAAGAATAATTCAATTTATAAGCATACTATTATATAACTATATAAATATAACATATTTACAGAGAGAGAGAGAGGATTGCTAATTAACCAATTCAATCCCTATTATATTAAATAAAAAGAAAATAATGTTCGAGATGATCTAGCTGAGAAACTGACTTTGCATCATTATCCCCCATCGATTAGAACTGGGCTCCAAGAGTTTAAACTACATATCCAGTAGCGAATTTGACAATTATCTTGAGGAGGTATGAACTTGCTTGAAGAAAACCCCAAATCTTGAACTATTACTGGAATAAGAATACTAAAGAGAAGAAAATTTCTTATCACGCTAATTAAGACCTATTTCGTCCATAGGACACATGATCTACTTGTTTTGTGAGCCACAAGTTACCTCTTTCTTCTAGTTGGCACTCTACCTTCCATGATTTTGATGGTGGTAATTCTAGTAACTTCAAATATCCAAACTTAATAATATCATTGCATCCTTCTCACTTGTTGATAAGACCATGAGTCCAATGAGTTAAACTGGATACAATAGTAAATGTAACGAACATCTTAAGAAAACAACTGCAGGTGCTATCATTATCACCATTATCTGGGCATCCCCATCCCTTCTAATGAAGAAGAAAAAAAAGAAATTTGCCTTGGGTAGAGTGGATCATTCATTTACCAACGACTAGCAAGAAGCACTACAAAGTGATTTGAGCTGTAAAGTAATTTGCAATATTATTCCTTTCATTTATGAAATTAAAAAAAAACCATACCCTCAGTAATCAAACAAAACCAGCTCATTAACATACTAACAAATGGCATCAAAACACAATAGTGTATCTGTTTCACAATCAACAAAGCTTGATCTGTGGTTGTCTGGCTATTAACCCTCTGAATATCATTCCATGTCCTAGTCAGTATAACAACCCAATTTTCTGTGTTATTTTAATCAAAAATGCATGTTCTTGAGTAATTGAGTGATGATTCATTTGAAATTCAAAAGTTCACAAAAGGACTTCAAATACACGCTAATAAGCAAACAAGAACTTTACAGGATTATTGCAAGTCTACCTCTTTTATTTAAAAAATCTGCTATTGTCATCTTCTGAGAACTGTCAACAGACAATGACAAGCCAACAGTAGTTTTTGCAGTTTTAATCTGCAAAGATATCATACAACAGGGATTATTTCATAAAAGAGTGATCCTATATTTGACAATAACAAAGACCTAAAGGACACTGGAGGAAACAGCATTCTATAGAAAAGAATATTACCAGGTATGATACAATTGCAGAATTAGAAGTTCCAGAGGCAGCTTTAAAAGCTTTACTTTTTCTACCGTACAGAGGGCACAAAATGAAACCTCCTGAATCTGCGCTGTTATTTCCATAATTGTCTGTGAAGAGTATGATTGGTGGAGAATCCATGTCCCTGAAATCCAAACACCACTGTGGATCTCCAGACTGCCCTTCAATAAGTTCAATGCCAGTAGAAGCAACCTTCAATTTCTGTAGAAAATATTGCAGTGATGTAAGTGAAAGCAAGGACTATGATTACCGAGCAATAATCACATTATAGAATGCAGAGACAAAGTTTTCTGATGCGCAATAGATATTTTACAAATCTGATTTTCTTCATTAAGCAATCCATACAACAGTGGCCAAAGTTAGCAGAAAAATCTATGTCAAGGTATATACCATGACAAATACTATGAAACATTTACCAGGTTCATTGGAGTAAGCCTTTCATTGGATTGTCAGGGGAAAAACCAATCAACACAATGATCACTTAGCAACCCAAAACTGTCAAGAATCTAACAGAAGCATACGACTATCATACTCAGATATCAGGTTTAGATATGTACATGATTTCTAGTCCTGAATAAGCCAAAACAAGGCAGAGGAACACCAGGCACGTAGTCTTAGGAGCTGTTTTAACAGTTAGCCAGAAATTGTAACACAATCACTCTCCATCAGACAGCATAAACACCAAATTCACACCCTGGATTATTGGCTAAGAACAAACAGCAGATAGATCATTCGTCCAACCATTCAGTGAAATCATATAGCCAAGAATTAGAACATACATATGGAACCCAAGTGGAAGTCCTTCGCCGGAGATGAAGCACTGGGAATTCCATGATTGGCCCTAACCTCCCCCACCTGAGACGGTGCAGCAGTGTCAGGATGCTCGCCCTAAACCTCGACGAGAACTTGATAGCCTTGAACTTCCCCTTCCCATCCGTCCGTACGCTAACAGTAAACTCCTGCGAGCCAACATCATCTCCCCGCCCCAGCACAGGAGCCGCCCCTTCGAAGTCTTCCGGCGCATCGTAAGAATTGGTGGCGGCCAGCGTGGTAGGATCCAGCGTTATGATAGCGTTGGTGGAGATGCACAAGATTCGCTTGTACCGACCGCGCCACGAGTGCTTGATCACCAGGTACCGAGCCAAGTACTCCGGCTCCTCGGGGACCGCAGGCCCGACGGGGACAGAAGCCTGAGCGGGCGAGGACGCTGGCTCCGTCTGCGGAGGATGGTGGTGCTGCTCTACCGAGGGGGAGGCTGCGGTGGCGTAGCGGCTGACAAAATCCATAGTGGGCGGGGGCAGGGACTCTAGGTATCGGGTGCGCTGCGCATCAGGCAAGAAAGGGAAGAGCCGTGAGCCCGCCTTCGCGTGGAACGGGCCGTCGCGTGACTGATTCGCACCCAGCGCTCCCGATCTCCGGCGAGGCCGCCTCGGGGATTCCTGGCCTCCCGCGCCGCCTCGTGGATCGGTGGATCAGCTCCTCGAAATCAAACGAAGATGACAACAACCGGATCGTCCTCCCCTCCACTTCGTCGTCGTCCTCTGCGATCTCTTGGGCGGCGATGGGGAATTCGGTGGGAAATGGAAGTGGCCGTCGTCGGCGGTGATCGAAGACGCCTCAAGAAATGCAAATGAAGTATCGAGAAGGGGTCCAACGAAGAAGCCGGTTTATCACTATTGTTTTTTTAATTACCTTTACGTGCATTTTATTAATTTTTCTTGATGCAAAAAAATGTAAATTCTAGCGGAAATAAATCTAATTTAATGGAATAATAACAATTTTTTTATAAATGCAGTTTATTGAATTATAACGGTATTTTGATGTAATTGCATATGGATAATAGTCGTTCGTTGAAGCCATGCAAGTAAACATAGTTCTATATAGATTGCTATTGAATATGCTCTTTTTGTATATAAAATATATATATATATATTTGAGTAAAACTTAAAAGGAGTTGTTCTTTTTCTAGAATATTAAAAAAATTATTTTTAAAATATATTAAGAATCATTTTATACTTATTTATTTTGTTTAATCTAAATGCACAGAATCAGATAACAATTTTAGTCTAAGACTTTTATAGAATTGTTTTCTGTTTAACTTTTGAATTTCCATTTATAAATATATTCGTTTCAATTATTCAAGATGATAATTAACCAAAATATAATTTTCAATTATATATATAAATATATTATTATAATCATATGATTTAAAATGGTTGTGCAATTTCAACTATAATTGTTATATAATTATTTTTTATTTAAATTATTTTATCATTTTTAAAACTTGCATGAACTTAGAAGATCTCATTTTTCTTGTGTAAAAAGTGAAATTTATCATCCTAACAACCACATGATCATCTATGAAGAAGTAAATCGAGAAATTGTAGTTGGCCACGATGGAAGAGGATATTGCTTTGAACTCTTGTCCTCTTCTACAATTCTACTCCATCATAATCAACTCAATTATGCTCTAGGGGCATAGACACAATACCATTAAATAATAAATTATTATTTTTTGTTACCATTAGGAAGTAAACTCTGCATATGGTCATGATGGAAGATCTCCTATATTATATTTATATATTCATATTTAAATTTAGATTGAAAAATAATTATAGCTCTCAAATTACTAGTCCGTCTTCCAAATTAATTAGATATAAATTTAAATATCTAAATTATAAAAAAATAATAATGACACGGACAGAGAATGAGATCAATTCTCAATAAAGATCATTATCCAGCATGATTAATTTTTAGAAAGGTCAATTGTAGTTATAGGTGTTGGATCGCTTGTATTTCTAAATTTACTTTATGAATAAATAACAACTAAAAAATATAATACAACTAGTGGGCAATTCATTAAAATTTCTCAAAATATTCAATAATTTTTATCATATTTTTTTAAAAATATATAAGAAAATATAATCGTAATATAATTTTTTTATTATTTTTTAAAAATAATTTAATTTTAAAATACATCTATTTAATTTTATTAGAAAGAACAAGTCGTTCACAAAGGTATAAAAAGGTAAAATCTCATGTATTAGTTGTCCAACTAATTAAAGTTAATATAATTTTATTTTTTAAAAAAATTAATCTCGATCGTCATTTTATTAAACAACTGAAAAAGATTTTTTTTAAAAAAAATATCTTATAAAAGAGAATAGGATTAAATGATAATTATATAAAAATATATTTTCATTCGTGGTTAACTTATGAAACATATTTATATTATCTCTCAATTTTTAAATCGATAAAACATATTATAATAATACTGCTATATATATTACAGAAATCAATTTCAACCATGTTTGTTTTTAATTTTCTCTTTTTTTTTTGAAAAATAGTTATAAAATAAAAAAAAAGAATAATCAAAAGATGAGCATCATAATCTAGACAACACTAGCCGTTAGTATTATGTGAAGATGAATGAAGAGCATAATTGATAGTTTATTTTATTGCAATATAGGAAAATAATCAACATTATTTATATTAAAATTAAATTTTAATTATAATTTTCAGTGGCTACAATTGGCATACTTTGATTTGCTTTTAGGTTTAACAAATTAAATCTGAAAAATCAATTATTGTTAAGAAACCAAATTCTTAAATATAATAATAGTTTATCTTTTCCATTTGAAATATTTCAGTGTCCTAAGAAATTTAAAGGCATAGGATATTGAATTAAAATGGATCATGATTAAAAGATAATAATAATCAAATATTACACATCGTCGAAAATTATTCCAAGATATCATAAAACTAATTGAATTTTGTCTTTGAATTTGTATGATTACGCAAGAAAAATAATAATACTACGAGAAAGAACTTACAGCAAAAACTTAAACTGGAAGATCAAATGACTTGAAAAACAAACAAACAAACAAACAAACAAAAATCTCACTTTTACAAGCTCTAATATAAGGATTTTAGTTTTTTATAATGATAACAAGTTGATTCGACCATCAAGCAATGGCAAATCAATACTTACAAACTCTTTCAAATGTTCAGTATCAAAATTTTGCCATGAACAATGTGAATTTCAACACATCTCAGAACATGAAACGAAATCCAAACGCAAAACAAGGAAATCACAGAAAACAAACATTTGATTCACATGAAAATAAAACAATAATTTAGCACGCATCTTGCTCGCCGAAAAATTATGTACAAAATCTTATAAAATTCCATCATTTTCCCAATCAATCGATCAATCAGCGATGGCAATCCATCGAAGAACATAATGAAATTTGCAAAGGAGAGAGCTTTTTGATTTGGTACCTGACTGACAACGAAGGCTGGAGCGAGTTTAGTGCCAGGAATTGTCGAAGGCGGCCGAGGTGATGGCGTGGGAGAACTCCTGGAAGCTTATCCGGCCGTCGCCATCCGTGTCGGCCTCTTTGATCATGCCGGTGAGCTCGCTGGCGGTGAGGGCGTGCCCTAACTTGGCCATGGAGTGGGCGAGCTCGGCGGCAGTGATGTACCCATTGCCATCGCGGTCGAACATATCGAACAGACGCCGTAGCTGCGACTCCGTATAGGGGGACTTGGTCGCGACGAGATCCGGCGAGACGAGAGCGACGAACTCGGAGAACTCGATGAGGCCGTTGGAGTTGGTGTCGACCCTCTGGATTAGGGCATCCATTTGGTCGGGGGATGGCTTGATGCCGATGGATCGGAGAAGGGAACCGAGCTCGAGCTGGGTGAGGCGGCCGTCGTCGTTCCGGTCAAAGCAGCGGAAGATCTCGCGGAGCTCTGATAGCTGCTCATCATCCAACTTCGCCGGGTCCTCGGCGGTGCCTTTGCCGACGTCGTCGTCTCCGCCCATGGCCGGATCTTTCCCTCCTTCGTTTCTTCCTCTTCTGCAATCCAATCGATCTCGATCAGAATCCACGAAGCCGATTCATCTACAGCTGGGGTTGCCCCTAAATAATTTAATTTAGGAAATTAAATTATCCGATCTCGATTGGAATAAATAATTTAGTTTTTTATTCTAAATAAACCTTTCCTTTTTCTTTAGGATTCTTTTCCACTTAAATTCTTTTCCCAGTAAAAAAATAATAATAAATCCCAATTAACCCCATTAATTAGGTCAGTCTAAACAAAATTCCTATAAATATACCATAATTGAGAAAGTGACAACTTAAATGTCCTAACGCGACATCATTATCCCAGGAACTTTCCTTTTCCAGTAAAAAATCATAAGAGGTTGCTTTATTATTTTCCTCTCCTAAATTTATTTATCTACATCTTTCTCTCCCTCAAATTCCACCTCCTCAAGGGGATCAAAAGGAAGAAAATTTAAGAGAGTTAAGCTTAAATTCTTTATTTTCCTACTTCTCTATTACACAAGTCCACAGAAAATTCTGAAGGATATTGAGCTAGAAATATTCCATTACAAGTTCATTATTTTCACAACTAACTGCCCTATGACCATCTATACAAAGATAAATCGAAAAATTACAATTAATCACGATGGAAAAAAACCGACTGATAGTTCAAACCATCGGAAAGTTGCTACTGCATCATCCACTGCGCAATGTCCTTGCGGAATACACCTTCGAACCTTCCTATTCCTCCATGTTCGAATGCTCCGAGGTTGAATGGCATGGAAGAAACATGCCTGAATTGGCCATGCCAGCCTACTGGATTCATTGGATGCATCATCATGGCTATCGTCGGGAAAGCTCTCGTCCGGAAGCTCCAAGGAGTAAAGAGCAATCGACCTCTCCTGACCTGATCGGTGATGCGCGTGATGCTCCTCTGGGTTCGAAGACGATAAGTAGGGATCATGGCATGGCGGGGGATGGGAGGGCTGGTGATTTGAGGCTTGTCGGCACAAGTAACGATTTGGGCAGATGGTTTAGCTTTGTCCAGATAACGTAGAATCCAATTCCCTAAACTCTTCCCTGCAGCGAGGTCCTGCTTTTGTATCTTCTTGTGAACTTTGACAGCCACATCAAACACAGTGCGAACCCTCCTGAACAAGGCATTGGCCAGGTAGAACATACATCAAGTTTAGTGGTGTGCATGGTAAATAAGACTAAACAATATTCTATCAGCGATTGCTGTTTATCACCAACATCACGAACGTATAAAACATCAGTATCTGAACTGTCTAAAATATGAAATGTCAATTGATACTCAAAATAGCCACTGTTAATGGAAATAGAGACAATTTATAGGCAGAAAAATGTGAAAGTACGAATAATAAAACAGAACATCTCAATAACACAAGCTTCACGAGTTTAATAGAAAATTACTAGAAGCTTGAGTCTGCAATAGTGAACAGGAATATGGATACCAGGTCAACTAACTGCTGTTGAAACTTGGGAGTAACAATCAGTTCCTTGAAAGAATTAGTAAATGGCATCTTGCTTCTCTTGTCGGTCATACCATGGCCAACATTTACTCTCATTCACTCGACAGGAGGTGGGAATTGCACAATAGCATATTCTGAGATGAGAAGTGCTGATGAGCCTTTTTAAATACCATATTAGATAATCAGTGATTTACCTCTTTCCAAGAAAGGTGTTGGACAAAAAGTATTTCACAATTCTTTTTCTATGAGTATTTTTTTCTTATCATTTTTTCCTAGCTATTTCCTTCATTTGTAGGAAACATAGGCTAAGCACTTAGTAGTACTGGTTGATACATTAGTTTTTGCATAGATATTTGGTATTTTGTCTCTAAATCTAACCATAGAGCTTTATAATTGTTAAAAAATATTTTTGCATTGTATCATTGTATAAGACAATTAAATATAGAAAAATTAAAACTCATTGCCCAAATCTTCTCAGTTGATCAGTCCTTGGCCTATGCAAATTTTGAAGTCGCCTATATTATGACATATATGGTGTGTTTTGCAGGGAGTGATGCCCCTTCTCGTGAACGCACCACTCGAGCTCCAAGTTTTTCCTTCTTTTTTATTGCCCCAAAGGTTTTTTCCTTAGCTCAAAAAAGAAAATAATGTTAAATGGCCAATCAAGAAAGCCTCTACCCTTTGGGATCTACTTTGATTCCTCTCGATACTACAATAAATAAACAGAAGGCTTTATCATCATGCATTTTATTACCAAAAGTCTCATCTGCTTCTTTTGAAAAAGACCAGGGACTCCACATACACTAACATAACAAAGGCACCACTCTTCCATGAATCCTCATGGATGTGGAAAGAACATGTGTTAATCTCCAAGTGCTCCCTGTTTTACCTAAGGGATGGTAAAGAAAGGGGAACATCTCAAATTAGGTAAATGGCAACTCATGTAACCCAGATTTTTTTATTTGAACTTGTAAGTGTAAATTAACATATGCAGCTAAAAACATTATTTGGTTTATTTAAATTAATTCAGACTTAAAATTCTAAGCTACCTTATAGCTTATAAATTGTAAGTTTTTAACTTGTAATCCTTGTTCTGCATGTGATAAATTCCAAGAAATATAAATATTTTTTAAAGTATTTTAATATCGATCATAGATAACCTGTACATGGTATATGTTATGTGAAGTCTTTTCAAATATGCTTTCAACATATTGTTTTAAGAATTAAGTATCTATAAATAGTGTAGAATTTTAAATTTAATTTTTTAAAATATATAATGTGAGCATCATGCCAACTAATAAGTAGAGGGTGTTGGATCTTGAATTCTCTATAGGCTTTTATTCAGAGGTATGCAAGTTTT
>JBBMKF010204961.1:0-17522 GCA_037834155.1 Curcuma caesia
AGGAAATCAAGCAACTTGTTCTAACAAAAGAGCTAAACGATAAACAAGTGCTAGAGATGATGGTCATGGGATGGATGGCTTGCGGATAAAGCTGTGAATGGATGGCCATCGGTGATGGATAAGGATGGATTTGTGTGTGGAGCTATGAGATCTCGAATCTTCGTGAGTAGGAGGTGGAGCTTGCGGAGACAACCCTTGGGAGATCTCCCAATTATTGCCAAAGCTTGCTTACAGACAAGAAGAGGAGGAAGATCTTCATGCCTACTTCTCGGTCGAAGATGAACTTGTGGAAGTGAAGGAGGAAGATCTCCACACCTTCTTCTCCTTTACAAGTAGTACATTTCCTTGCATGAGAACCTTCCTAATTGGGGTGAGATGGTTGCCGACGATGCTATGGAGATGGCTAGTGGTGGAGATGGTGGAGCACCGATGGTGGAGCACAGATGGTGGAGATGGTAGCACCTCTCCCAATTAGGATGAGGGATTGCAAATGGAGGATACAATGATGGAAGAAGATGGAGATGAGATCCCTTATCTGGATGGTTGCGTGAGATCCCCTCCTCATGAATTGGTATTCTCAAGTTGAAGCAATAGCACACACACCATGACTATGTCAAGGGATACAACCAGGCCTTGTGGCCTACTAGAGATGCTTCTGGTCACTTGGCACCAGGGAACACAACCATGTCAAAGGACATTTAGTTTGTATCCTTGTTGGAATTTTAGTTGACGCTCTCCTTTCATTCCCTAAAATACCATATTCATATTTTAGAGTTTATGCTATCAATGTGGAAGAATTGAAATGAAGATCAAAATAAATCGTTGCTCATAAAATATGATATGAATAACAATTTAAGCATATAAGAGGATTAAAAATGTCAAGTATTTGAGTAAAATAATGTATAAAAATGTTGATTATCAAGAGATCGGGCAACAACTACGTAGTGAGGCTGAGATATATGGGGCCATTAATTGAGCTGAGACCATGCGGCCAAGATCGATTAACTGACTCAGGATTGTTTGGTTAAATAACTAAGTTAGGGCCATGTAATCGAGAGAAAAAACTGAATTGAGGCTATACTGTAGGGTCTGTCCACATCTCCACAATGGCATGATATTGTCCACTTTGAGCCTAAGCCCTCATGGCTTTGTTCTTAGGCTCTTCCCAAAAGGCCTCATGCCAATGAAGATACTTTCCATCCTTTTAAACCCATGATCTTTCCCATGTGTTTTAGATGTGGGACTATGTTTGCACCCTTGCAACCCAACAGCTATATCCAAGACCTAGTCCTAATAGCTATTCACACTATCTTTCTCCTTCTTGGATACCTTCCAGAAGTGGAGAAACCTCTTACAACTTATTTTTACAAAAAATATAACAAGCTACAAATATAAAAGTAAATGAAAGTAAAACAAACTTTACACGTGAAATATTTACTTTGGAAGTTTATTTGTTGCTTTGGATAATTTCATAATGATGGAAAATACAACAACACTTCGTCTCTAACTTCTCAAGAATCAGCTTCTTCGATTTACCTTAAAATCCTCTTTTATAGGATTGTATTTGGACTAATTTTCACCTAATAATTGATTGTTTACCATCATCACCAATCATTGTCACATTAGATTCAACCATTTAAATTTGTAAAATAACTCTTTTTTACTTGATGAATCGATTAACAGCTTGAGTCGAATTAACCAATCGATTCAGAAGCCTTCTGTTCACTGGTTATAGTTCGAATAATTGATTGTTGAACCCTAGCAATCGATTGTTATACTTATCAATCAATTGTTACTTCCTAGCAATCAATTGCTAATCTTAATTTTAGTCTTTTCAAGGTTGAAATTAAGTTTTGCTTGGTATCCAATTGACCTCACCCTATCAAGACTTCCTTTACTCAAAATTTAGTCACTTTTGACCTGTCGAGATTTTTCATTGTCCAATATCCGATCAACCTTGGTCTATTGGGATTTCATCATTGTCAAGCATTCGATCTTTCTTGACTTGTTTGGACTTCTCGTATCATGCTTAATATCTGATCAATCATAATCTGTTAGGACTTCTCTTGTCACTGAGTGTCTGATCAACTATGACTCACTTAGACTTTCTGTCTTATGCCGAGTGTTCAATCTTCCATGATCCACTTGGACTTTTCATCCCATGCCAAGTGTCCGATTTGCATGATCCACTTGGACTTTCTGTCTTGTATTAAGTGTCCGATCCTTCATAATTCACTGGGACTTTTCATCTCATGCTAAGTGTCCAGTTTTGCATGACTCACTTGGATTTTCGATTTCATGTCAAGTATTCGATCATCTATGATCCACTTAGACTTTTCATTTCATGTCAAATATTTAGTCTTCCATTGCATGTCTAGTATCCGATCAACTGGGATCCACTTGGATTTCTCCATCTTTAAATATCTAGTCAAATTTAATATACTTACATTTAATTAACATATTAATCAAATATTAAAATACAACTTGAGTTAAACTAAATTTAATTAACCTGATCAACCTTGAGCTGTGATCAATTGCCCAACACGTGTTAATCTAAAATTTTCAATTTGCTGAAGCTAAACTAGCTATCTCTAGGATTCACTCAAAATAATTTTGTTTAGACATCTCATCAAGTGATTGAACATTGATTGATCCTTGACCTAAGAACCAATGTTTTGGTTTTGAATATTGATAATATCTCACAAGAAAAATATACATACAAGTTAGTCAACATTTTTTTTATTATTACTCTATCTCAATCCATTCGCCAAAGAGCTTCAGCTTCTTCTTACTCTCCATGGGCAACATTTCTCCATCACCATAATATCTCGTCGATTCTTCCTGTTGCTTCATCCTCCTCTTGAAACTAAGCCCGTCTTTGGGCGTCTTGTCGTCGTCTTCGTTTCTATCGTTCTCTGCGTGCTGAATCGTGTCGATCAAGCAGTAAGTCCGTTGGAGCCCGTTCCTCTCATCGCACCGGTAGAACGCCACTGTATCCTTGGCGCGCAGTCGCTTCTCTTTGACAAATCGATTCCATCCCTTGGTGAACACGAAGCTCTGGCTGCTCTTCCAGTAGCAGTAACGGAATGTCCACCATCGCCCCTCTTTGTCCACGAACTGAATCGACAATTCCTCTTGCGTCGGCGCCGCGTGAGAAAAGTGCTGCACCGCGTGCTTCTTGGGGATCACCAACCTGTAAATTAAATCACCATGAACATCCATCGAATCGATCGATATTGAAAAAGAGATTATATTCATGTAGATTTGATCTACCTGTTTAGCTTGCCGACGTCGCTCGGAGTCAGCTCCTTGGCGAACATCTCCACCACCAGCACGTCGTCGCGGGCGGATCTATTGTCGGTGGTTGCCACCGCGCGCTCTGCCGAGAAGGCGGCGTCAAGCCAAATGCTGTCGTCGTCGTCGTGGGCATTGTGCCGCGCCGTCGTCATGCCGCCTCCGTAACAGGGCGAGCCATCGACGGCGGAGGTTGACGGCCGCCACGAGCCGCCAGCGCCTTCCCTTGGCTTTGGAGCCATGATATATAAACGGACGCTAACTTTCTAATCAATTGAAGAAAATAAAAAGTAGAGCCGCCGCCGTCTTTACGTATCCGAATGGAATCACAAACTTTGTAGTAATTAAGAGGCGAAGAAGATGAAGAAGAAGAAGAAGATATTTGAGAGGAGAGGAGAGGTGCATGGGAAAGCTGGTTTGGAGGACTAATTAGGGGATCATGTTCGGTAAGAAGGCCCTAAATTTAGGTGATTAGCAGGAGTTAGATTGTGATAAATTGTTGTCGCCTGGATTCAGACAGCAATAGGACAAAAAGATTAAAAATAAAATAGAAGGGAAACAGCTCAGGTACAGCTTCATCGGTAGCTGATGTTGCTAGGGGATAAACAAGTAAGTTGCTCATGAGCTATTGAAGTCTCAATTTAAAAAAATATTTGTTTAAATTTATTCGATTAAGTTAACAAGTTAAATTCAAATCTGATTTTAAATTTAAAAATATTATCGAACCAAATTCAAACTTAAATTCAAATTTAACAATATTTGATTCGTGAACTCGCAAACATGTTCATTTAAAAACTCACGAACATATTCATCTAAAAGCTCACGAACGTATTTATTAAGAGACTCACGAATATAACGAACATTTTTCGAACCGAGCTCAAGCCGTTCGCAAACTATTTAATTTCATTACAAGCCGAGCTCAAACTTAAAAATTAAAATTCGAATCGAACTCAAGCTTAAGAAAACAAACTAAACTCGAGCTCGAGCCTCTTACTGTTCAACTCGATTCTGAGTCGATTACACCCCCTAGGTGTTGCTTTTAGTGAATTTTTTTAAATAGATTGGTACAAAAAACAGTATTCTCCAAAATTAATCAATTCAAAAAATTAAATACATAAATTATCAAATTAGACAAGGCACCAAACTCTAAAAACACCATCAAATCTTACCAAATTAAAATAAAACAAAATGCAAAAAGCAAATATCTAACGGCATATGTCAATAAAAAAACAAAATTTAGCAAGCAAATTTAAGTTCACCAGTTCTTGGTCCCTAGGAGCCCTGATACTCTCATCAGATGTAACATGACAAGAAACAAACATATCAGGAGATTCTACTCGGGAAGTATCTGCTCATTATCGGCATCTCCTTCCTCTTCTATCTTAGGCTTTGATGGGGTTGGACCAGCACCAGGAGCCTGCTTCTTCTTGATACCACTGACAATGTCATCGATCCTAAGAAGCATGGAAGCTGCCTCGATAGCTGTCTTGAACGTTTGGGCCTTCACATTGTAGGAGTCCCAGATCTGAGATGAAAAGGAAATTAGAGAGCATGGATTCAAAATGTGGGAAGAAAAAGGGGAGGCACAAAGCTTACTTTACGCTCCTTCATATCGACAATTTCCCCAGTATTTCCATCAATGCCAACCCATTCATTCCCAGCATTGGCATGCTGCGACAAAGAAGGTAAAGTAAATTATCTGCTTAGTTCAAATGAATTGATTAGATATTGAAGATTCAGACTTCCAAAGAACATAACAAGAATAACCTTTCCTTGGAGGGCAGTCATGGTGCGAATGACATTTACACCACAGTTCTGAGCTAAGGTTCGTGGAATCGCTTCAAAAGCTACAGCAGCAGCTTCATAGGGCCACTAATGACAACCAAACAATATTAATTAGTTACAATGAGGCAGAAATAAACTGGATGTTAGTTCTGTATGACAATTGAAGAAAACCTTTTCTATCCCTTCGATTGAAGAACTCTTCTGTTTTAGTGCAGCTGATACTGTTAACTCTGTTGCACCACCACCAGGAAGAAGTTTTGGGTTTTTCAAGATGTTTCGGGCTACTGACATAGCATCCTGTCAGCACACGTTATTACTGGATGATTCGTTCGATCATTAAAATCAAGCAAGTATGAATACAAAATCCTACCTGCAAATTTCTTTCAACCTCATTCAAAAGATCCTTACTAGCACCTCTTAGGAGAACGGTACAGGCTTTTGGATCTTTGCAATCCACAATAAAAGCAAAAAACTCATCACCAAATTTTTTGACTTCAAACAGACCAGCCCCTGTCCCAATGTCAGACTCTTGCAACTCCTCTGGCCTATTGACAACAACAGCCCCACAAGCCCTTGCAATTCTATTGTTGTCAGTCTTGCGCAATCTCCGGATAGCACTAACTCCAGCCTTACTCAAGTAATGGCACGCGAGATCACTAAGACCTTTTTCTGTGATCACCAAATCAGGTTTGAACTTCAGTATCTGCATGCACATATTTTGTATATACTCCTCCTCCATCTTTAGCAGTACTTCCCTGGCAAATGTAGAAATAAATATTAGTCCATATTCAGCAACTATGTGAAGGAAACACAATGTTAAAGAATGACTAGATATCCGGAGTTTAGATTTCAGATTTCAACAATAAAAAGGTACAGTGTCTTGATATAGCCAGTAGACATCCAAAATTGGTAATTCAAGAGACACATCAAGTTCGCTCCACTTTCTCTCCATTGGTGTGACATAACAACATAAGTTGAGCAAAATCCAAGTTCAACCTAATAATGCCAATATATGTATATTGAATCAGAGCAGAACCAGATTGCTCGTGATACCCATAAGAACATGTGCTACAACATGGAGATGATGAGTAGCTATTTGCAATTTATATAGAACAAGGAGCATAGCTTACCAGTGATATTTGAGCCCAATCAAATGTGGCTCTAACACATAATAAAACGAGAGACAGTGAATTGAGATAGTAAGGACATGCTCAAAACCACTAACAGAATCTTATAGTTAAAAGAATTGAATCTATTAAACTGGAAAGCCTAACGGATTCAGAGAAACCAAAGAAAATATTCCACTTTATCTCAATAAGAATTACTAGCCTACCAAGAATAGTTATCTTCATAAATTACAAACAAAATAATTTCTAGCAACTTACAAGGGAGGGGGCACACTTCTGTTATTAATAGGCACAACTAGCTACACACAATAGCTAAGCCACCTCTAATAACTTAGGCAAACATAGGTAGAATGAAAATGTTTAGGTGTGCCTTTTCACAAGGAAAAACACTTAACCCAAAAGGTGAGTGAATGTTATGTGCACACCAGGCATGTGTGAAAAGGGTAAAATGAAAAGTTGTACCCAAAACTGCAAGACAAAGGTAAAAAGAAAAAGAATCACAACCCCATAAGCCCTAAAGGCAAGTGAGATCAAGGTTCGAAGCACGGTTTTAAATATCTTTCCATGTTAAAGTTTCAGGCTAGCTGGAAGGGTGCAATTCAATAATGTGTGATGCCGACACTAAGCAAGCTTTAGCACACACTTCAATGTATGTCAAGATCAACTAATGAGCTTAATCTTATAATCCTCTTTCACTTAGCTTTTTTGCCGCCAAATATGAACTTATAGCAATCAAAAACCCAATTAAATTAAAATTTTAAAGCAACAAGTTACAAAATATAATAAGAAACCTTAACTAATGATTCTTAGTTAATAACATCAAAATGAGTATTTGTGCATAGGGTAAAAGTATCGATTCTTGTAGCGTCCTAGTAAGATCGTCCCCATAATTTTTCCTCCCAAGACATGTGGTATTGAAATTAGTTCCTTGATTGGTAGCTTCGTAGAAAAATCATCCACGTAATTTTCCAGACTTGGATTAAATAATGCTTCCAAGGCATTTGACATTGAAATTAATCCCTTGATAGATCTGAGAGTACTGGAAATTGGAGTTAGAATGCACATCTGGAACAGGAAAAGGCATAGGTGAAATATATGGAGGCATATGTGTAAATACATGGATACAATGACCTTGACACTCTTTAATTATCAGTGCACTTATTGGTGTTTACCCTCTTGGCTTCCCCTCTCTTTTTATAAAGTTTCATCTCCTCCCACAATCCACAAACAAAATCAAAGATAACTCAAGGGAAGAGAATCCTCCTATCTTCATCAATCATAGATGGCATCAACCAAAACTATATACGTGGCATAATGACATTTACCCTTGACAACTTAGTGTCAGTATTAGTTAGTGACAAAACAATATATTTTGATCATGCTAGTTGGACCAGCACTAGAAACCATGGTTGATATTATACAAGTATGTGCTACACTTTTCTTCAGCATGCACCATTCCTTGTGCCTAAGCCCAATGACCTCTTTGTGACAAGAAGACATGAAATGAATCTTACTATTCTACACATTCTACTCCTCAGTTGAATAACTACAATTAGATATTGCAGCTTATTGTGTATCAAAAACATGCAAGTGAAATTCAAAGCAATTTCATACCAATCATCTTCCTTCACCAATTCAGCATTTGTTTGATTTTCTCCCTTCTTATACTCAAGGGGGCAATCAAGGAGAATAATGCGTGGGTTTAATATCTTTCTCCTCATTTTTCCAGGTGCAACTACATCTTTATTAATCATAACTCCCTTGAGAACCTTGGAATCCTCAAGCTGCCCACCAGGAACCTTCTCAACTTTTATATACTTCTTAATATCAACCTCACGTACACCTTGGCCAAGGTCAACACCAGCAGTTGTTGTAGCATCAATGGCCAGATCCTGGAATTAAAAGGGTAACCATTAGAACTCTTTGGTGTAAAACAATGACTTCTAAGTTCAACCTCTGGATCATTATTTAAAATCTCCTACTAATATCAGTACTACTCTAAATAAAAATTCGTACTGAAAAACAATCAATTGTGTACGATTATAGTCAATATCTACAAAATCTTTGTTATCAGACTGTCATTAACCAACTTTACTAGATAGAACCAATGGAGATCTGAATCCATTCACATAGACAACTTTATAGTTTTTAAAGCAAAAAAACTGACATCTTCAAAGATACTCACAGCAATTAAATCCCCAAATTGCCCAGTAAATTTTGTGCCTATACAACTTTTGACAAGGTCCAGCATTGCAGCACCTGTGAAGATGATTCAAAATGAGACAGTTTATTCAGATTGTTATGTCAGATATGTTACACCAGAAAAGGTAAATTGACGGATATGAGTTAAAGGAATAGTGCAAGATTAACCGATTGTCATAACCCTCATTGTTGCTCACCAAAATATCATATGCAGTAAATAGAACTTACGGTCAGTCACATCAATGGGCATTGCAATCTTGTCCAAAACAGCTATGGAGTCTTCTAAAGCTTTGTTATAAGCTGAAATGGCAGATTAGACACTATCAACAAGAAGTTAAGCAAAAAAACCGAAAGCATTTACATGCAAATACAGCACAAGTGTAACAGATGTTCATTCTCTCAAAGATTACCTCGACATATAACAGTCGGATGGTAGTTCTTGTCAATGAAAGTTGCCGCAACATGGAGCATCTCACCAGCTAAAAAGAAAGATTTAAAGGATTAGTATTTCTTCTTCCAAAAGAACGCCTGTAGTTAATCAAACATGACAAACACAATGAACAGAAATATGCAGACATGGAAGATGATCAGAAAAAAAAAATCCAATTTTACACTGATTGTGTCGTTTACTATGACAATCTACTGCCAGATGACAACAATGATGCAGGCTAATATACCATAAACACCAATCCACAAAGTAATAACAAAGATCACAAAGCACACCTAGTACAATGACAGACGTTGTGCCATCTCCGACTTCTTCATCCTGTGTCCGGCTTAATTCAATCATCGACTGCCAGTTGTCACATAGTAAAAGACAAAAAAATGATGCATCAGTAATCATATACAAACCCCAAAATAATACAATGTACATGATAAAAGAAAAGGAAATTCCTACTGTAAACTAATCCAAATATTGTGCCTTACAGATTCAAGACAGATAATAAACATGACTATACTAATGGCAAGTTGGCAACTAAATTGATCAAGCATCACACACCTTAGCAGCTGGGTGAGCAAGATCAAGCTCACGAAGAATAGCATTTCCATCATTTGTGACTACAATACCTGGCAAAAAAAAAAGACTCAACAAGGAAAATTATGAGGGGAATAGTGCACAGACACTGAGGAAAGGATTGATGAGTCACAAGGAAAACTTAATAAAGATTGTTAAAACTGAAGATCAATCATGAACTTGACACTTGAATGTAGAAGGTGTTAAAAGATTGGTTTTGTTCGCATGATATGAATTATAATAAAGAACTTTTCCCCCTGTAATCTAAGGTGAACTCTAGTGACTGAGATATTCTCCCATGTTCACATTTATTAATTTGCAATAAAAACTAGGAAGAAAAGGCATTGAGTAATCTGATTGTTATGGGCATTTGCTCAAGTTGGAATTTAGTGACAATTAGCCATGGATGGCTAGTTTGGTGGTCACATTGCACAAGGCTCCAACCAATACAAGCTCATCAAAGAGAAAATGTATCCATCCTTCCCAAAAATATATATATATCCTTGCTAGAATAGATGTATTCTCCTAACATTCAAAAGGGCACAAGGCTTTCTTGTCACCCCTCTCATAACGAGCAATTGAACAAATCAACAAGCCAAAAGAATGGTGGCAGACCACTCAAATTGGATAACTTATGCAATTCGGTATCCCGCTCTTCCATCTTGCAACATACATTTCCTTAATTTCAATTCTCTCCTGTTTTCCTTTTCCGACGTAACACTGTCAACAAAGTTCCATAAACTTCTTCCCATGGCCTATAAATGCACAAGCCTTGAAATTGATGCAATTACATAAATTCTATAAATAGGCACACTTAGAGTGATGGAGTCCTTGAATTTTGGCAGAAGAATAAAAAAACCCAGAAATGTTTAGAGACTAAACATGAAAAGGGAGTAATCTATTTTGGGCTGCAAGTATGACCAAAAATTAGAGAGTTAAATGCTCTCCCTAAACATGGATCTTTAAGGCACTTAAATATTGAAACCACACTGCTTGTAATTCTTTAAACCCCACATGAATGCTCTGAAAACTCATGCACTAGCAGATTTTACAAGTAGATAATGGGATTTTCGATATAGATAGAGTCTGGCTTTTGATACCAGGCTCTTTATCTCTCCCCTAAATACCCAAGTCAAACATTGACACTCAAAGTAGAAATTTGACTCCCTATTGATCACATGATAGATAGTTAGAACCACATCTGTGTTGGATACTCACAGCCGAATCTAAGTAAAATAGAAGTTTGGTATGATCCAAAAGGTGTTTCTCATAATTGGACAGCTTTGTGGTTCCTCATAATTCCCCCTTGGCTTGTTCTGCATGATTTAAACACTTGCATAAGGATGGTGGCAGAGATTCACAACTATCTCAACTAAATTTTATTCAGAAGAATATTGAGAAACTGTGAATAACAGATCATAAATGTAATGGTGCTCAATAAGCTTCAGAAGAACCTCTCTTCTAGGCATATGAGAATTCGGATGGTGCAGAATGAACTTCCAAACAACTGCTCCTCTAGTGCATTGAGAATCCATTGTAAACTACGTGTGTTTTGATTAACAACCAATGGCATGGGATATGTTGATTGCAGTGCATTGTTTCTTCTTGCAGGGATATCAGTTCACTTTCCTGCAATTTCCCATTTAGCTTCTTTCTTATGTGGTAACAGGCATAAAGTGGGAACCAGGAACTACATGAAAGATACAGATGAGTTCCCTGTCAAATGTCATTCAGATATTGAATTTGCTCAAAGATGCCCTTAAGACCTTGTCACACAAATTCAGATCCACTAAAAGTGCAAAAGTTTCAATTCCCCCAAGTGGATAGACTGCAGCAACTTGACATAAGAAAAAAAAAAGAGGCTAGATTGATAAGAGCAGAAGCTCAAATTGAACAACGGGAAAAATGAAATTCTGTAGGAGATTCAAGATCTGTAAATACATTGAAATCCCAGCCTTCAGATTGTGAACTGAAGAACAAAAGGCTTTTGGCAGCTGATTGAGGAATCAGGATCACTTGTGCAAAAGGATGGAGATTTATTGCATGAAGAGGCTGCCAGTTCTACAAATGCTTCTTAAGCCCATAAATTCCAGATTCTTTCCTTAAGCCCACCACTGTGAATACAAACTTCTGAGATGGCCATATTGATTCATCTTGATATCATCATTAAATGGAAGTATGCTGCACTTATCTAATTCTTTAACACATTGATAGATGCTTTCAGGGCCTCAAGCGCATAAAAGTACTCTACAACTTACAAATTTGTCCTGTTCAAATTGTTTGGCTGATTGTTTATCATGTACTTGAAGACAATTTTTCATTTATTCAGTTAATTTCTCACAATAATTAAAAAGCTCCTTTGTCCATATTCACTATGTACTATATTGGTGAACAAGTTTGAGGTTGAGTAAATGGCATGCATTGTTTATCATTTTACCATATAATCCAACAGTTGACTCAGTGATCGCCAATAGGTTCTCACTTCAACATGATTCCAGCTGAGGGATATAGGGCATGACAAATTTTGAACTTGTAGTGAATACAACCAAATAAATTGTTTATATCCTTGTGATTTGCAGTTCTCCTCAACCATGTCAACAGCGATTACCTATATACTAAAATGATTGGCATTAGCATGGATAACACAAGGCTGTATCCCACAAGCACTTGTTTAGTTTCTACAAATTCGTGGTTTTCTCAACTTTCAGGTTCAAGTGCAATGTGTTCATGGTTGTCTATGATATCTAATAGGTTTTGCATGGAAAATGTCACTTTCAAGCTAATGCAGTTCATCTGAATGCAAGAAAAAATTTGTCATATTTCATAATTGAGACAAACTATCAACATTTAAAAAAGATTAGAAGCTTAAAATCATGTTTTTGCGAGAAATCAAAATATAACTTACAGATCCACATTCAAAAGTGCCAGTAAAAATTCCAAAAACAAACCTTTGTTAAGATCACAGTTAGTTGAAGCATCAAACATCCATAGTAAGACAACCACATTCAAGATTATCAATTAAAATAACTAAAAACAAACCTCCTGCAGCATCAAGCAGCATTTTAAGCATAGACCGAGGTCCCAAAGTAGTTCGAATTATGTCAGCCACAGCCTGTACATAGAATGTAAGATATAAGATGTAACAACCAATATCAGCAGTGATGAGATGCGGAAGTACTTATTCCAACTATCATGAAGACTACTGAAATAAAATAACAACAAGCTGGCATGCCACTGCAATGCAAACACTTCTTCAAGTAATCAACAATGGGTGAGAACAAAAGAGCTTCTATGGATTGAAGTTCATCAAACAATCTAAAGATATACATGTTTATAAGTAATAAATATGAAGTACGCCAAACTAAACACGAAACTTCAAAAAAACTCAAGTGCTGTTTTAGCACTGACATTAGGAAAGGAAACACAAATGACAAATCCATGTAGCAAGCATGTCACGTACCTAGATAACTTAAATTATGCATGTAATGGAATGCCAAAAAAACACTTAAAGGACTATTCTCACCTTGGATGCTTGGATGTTAGCATGATGAACCTTACGACCAGATTCCCGTTTTAAAGAATCTTCTGCTCAGAAAGGTCAGGTAAAGCGTTAGATAACTTGAATGACAAAGCCACAGAATTACTTATTCCTACGAATGTATTTATATTTAAGGGGGAAAAAAGCTTCACTAGTGTGCTTGAATCACCAAATGGGTTTCATCACTTTTGATCTATAGTAAAACGAAACATTACATTAACGTGTTGCCAAAAAAACTAAAAAATGACACAATCTATCAACAAATCCAACATTCCAAAGCACCAAATTTGACAACAAAGGCAAAGCCATCCATCTCGACTTGTATTTTCCAAGTGCAATACCTCCAACCAACGAGCAACCACCACTACAAATATTGATCGATCCGGAAGTAAGTTTTTTTTTTACTAAGTTTTTTTTTTTACCCAGCAAGATTTCTCCAGAAGAAGTAATGAAATCATGATTAAAAAAACTGCTGATCTTTAAAACCGAACGGAAGAACACCGAGATCCACCGATTTGTCAAAGGGAGAAGAAAGACTTACTGAGAACAAGGACGGGGGCGTGCATGGCTGAGAAGATACAGAGACGAAAAAGAACCTTCCTATTTCCTTCTTTTTCACCGAGAGCGAGGCGGCGGCAGAAACGGCGGGTGGAGGTCTCCGGCGACGAGCAGTTTGTCGAGAGTTCCTCAGTGGAACTGAAAACCCTCGCGCAGCAGCCGATCTGAGATGGCGAGATCCTTCTTTTTCTAAGTCGGTTTCTTGTTTGTCGCGTCTTTTATTTTACACTAAAAATTATATATAATAATATAAAATTCATTATATATTTTTTAAAAAATATTTTTGTAATTATATGAATAATTATTTTATATTTTTACAATAAATTTAGATTTTAATTTTGACAAAAACGCTTTTTTTCAAATCATCCCCATTTTAATTTTTTATAAAAAAATATCATATATTTATATTTAGTGCATTATAGAGTTATGATTTTATAATTACTATAACGTGAATTTTTATTTATATTGTAGCAGTTACGATTTTATAATTATAGCAATTATGATTTCGTAACTCGTATAATGTGAATAAAAATTTATATTATAGCAATTATAAAATTGTAGCTAATACAACATACTCAATCAGCTCACGATTTAGGCAAGAGATAATAGTGCTTGAAAAGGATAAGAATTCACATTATAACAGCTACGATTTCGTAACAATACTAAATAGTACTTAAGAGCAGTGAAGTGAGACGTTTTTTGATTAAAATAATTAAAGTGTTGCACCCCTTTAATAATTTGAAAAAAATACCTTCTTGATTTTAGGTTACGATGTATGTTTAGTGTTATTAGATAATATATAATATTAAATGAAAGTGAAAAATAAGAAAATAATGACCATCACTTTGGCTTTCATGGTTAAGCACAAGTACACAGTTCATAGATTTCATATCCAATTAATGGTTACTTGCGTGCTAATTGTCCTACATGTATGGAAGAACAAAGATAAGGGTATAAATGATCTATTTTATGAAATTCATTTGTGTCATTGAGAAAATTAACTCTTCTTTTAAGATTTATAATATTTTCAATTTGAAGTAGTTTTATACCATACTAGATAGGCAATTTTAAGATGAATTATTATTTCACAAGGGTTAGCTTTAAGTTATTGTGATCAAACTAAAAGAATATAGGTGCTAGCATCTAATTCACAAGGAGAAATGAGATTAAAATGATGAGAAAATGGCTTAGAGCTTCCATCTCATTGAAAGTGTCAAGCTTAAACAGGTGTTCTTGCTTTGTAGATAACTTAGAGAGGTTGATCATGAAGTCATTTGGCAACTAGCAATGTAGTTAAGTCATTTGATCAATCGTATAGTTGCTCCAACTGCAACTAAAACTTTTGTATAAAAGATAAAGTAAATAAAAATGTAGTTTCTTATAAAGACTGATATGGATCTACTACAAGAATTTCTTTGGGGAAAAAAGACTAAAGCAATAAAATCCTCCAAATGCCAATACAATCTGTTTAGTGTCATGACTTGCAGTCTCATAGTTGAGTAAAATCTCATATGGCACAAAAGCTGAGAAAAGGTCAGTAGAACATTTTTGTTGCTATAACATGGAATCAATCAGCAGATATAAAACTATTTATGATCATTGTCAATAACTCTATGTAACTATATGAGAATTAACCAACAAATCTTGCTTCACTGTACTTTAGCAAGCAAGAAATGGAATATATTCTTCCATCAGATTTGCAAGCTACTCTTCTGAATCCTGAACTACAGTTCAACCTGTGGCACAGACCTTTATCGATTGTACTAAGAACTATTCCTGAAATTGTTGTATCTGATTTAACCTGTTGAACCATATCGAATGTAGAATCATGTGAAAGATGTCATACTTGAGTGGCTTGACATGCCACAGAAAGTGCTTCTGCAACCTCCTCACACAATTGTACATTCTAATGTATCTTCTATGAGAAATCCCTAACAATATATTCTTCAGATTCGGTATATCCTTCTCAGCAACAATTACGGAGAACGCAGACCAATCCAACAGTTCTTCAAAAGGGAGAACAAAATTGTCTGCTATTATCACTGGAATACACTCAGCATATATGGCCTCCACTATCCTTGGACTGTTAACTTCATAACCCATGGGACAGATGCAGAACTTGCTAGCTCTCATATGCTCGACGTAGGACATTGTCCTCGAGACCCTATTTGGAAGGCGTCTATAGATTCTCATGTCTTCGTCTTTATCATCACCCCAGTACTTGTTGAGGAGTGGTCTAACCCTTCCATGCATATTTCCAGCATAGAAGGCAAGAATAGAACGCCCAGAAACATGCCCCCCACCGACGTACTTATGAGGCATCTTTGGCACTTTGATAGTGGTTTCGGGGAGAGATATGTCTTTGCCACGAACAAATATGCCTTCTGAAGCATCAGCATTGCACAGAGCTTTGATGGTGTTTTTACAAAGTTCTTCATGTAGGGTCGTTGTGTAAGGTCCCTGTAGGAGATTCAATGGAAGTAAGCCCCTTCAATGTTACTACACAAACTTGAATACTGAACTTTAAGATGGCTAGCTAAACAGTTGTGTATATTTACCCAGTCATGACAAGCCACCAAAAAATGATCCCTCCCTCGAGTCCTATTCCAAAACGGATACTTCGCGGCAATGGTATTCACATAGTCCCTCAGAAACAATGATAAGGACCTCATGTTATGTGAGCTAGGAACATAAAGGGCAAGCTTCAGCTGGCGGATGCTGTATGGTAGATAGAACAAGTGAGCTTTGCTTGGGTCCTTGGTCACGAATCCCTTGTTCTCCTCCAATAATTTCATAAACCATCCTTCAGAAGCATAAATACCTTGGAGCTCTGGTGTGTGGAAAATGGGTCTCGGACCATCTTCATAGATATAAACTTTAAGTATTTTCTCCATTAGTTCATAGCTCCTGAAAAATATAGCATTGTTTCAGATGTTAAGCCTTGTTTGCTAGGTGTTTTCTATATAGAACTATTTAGTACAATAAGTCATATGATCAAGGTGCATTTCTGGTTTACAGCAGGAGCAACAAGGTAAGTCATATGAGCAGAAGCTCTCCTGATTTAGCTCGCTAACCACTAAAACAAGCAACTATTGGTAAGTTATAAGATCATTACCTGTGATTTTTATCAAATGAAGTTTGATTTGTAGCATTTTGTTCATATCAACAAAATAGAACTTTAAACACCTGTGATTTCTAGAAGCAATGAAATTTAAGTCATCTGAAACATTTATGAATTCAAAGATTTCATCGAGAAGAAAACAGATCACCAATTCATGTTGGGTAAGAGCAAAGGGTGATCGCATGGTCTCTAACCTCTTGAAAAGCGATACATTGCGGAATAGCAGCGTGTACAATTCCGGATCATCCGAAACTGCTGGAGCTTCGTCTATTTCCTTCTTGGCACGCCGGAGTGCCTCCTCCGGCGCCATCCTCCAATAAGCCACCTACACGAACTCAATAACACAATGCTCAAACGCCAACACAATTAATCCTCATCCACATTGAGATCTTATTTTTTTTACCAATTTAGATTGTACCTCATGGCGCAAAGGTCGGAGCTTTACATCGGCTCGGTTAGGGTTCAACCCCGCCGAAGCCGAATTCGTAGGGCTCGGAGGCGTTGCTGATGATGGAGCACGAGGAGGAGGGAATGAAGCATTAGCAGGTCGGATTTGTTTGAGGCGGAGGAGGAAGGAAGGAGGAGGAGGGATAGATGGGTCCGACGAGTAGAGGGCGAAGAGGGGGGAGGAGATGGGGAAGGCGAGGAGGGCGGTGGCGGAGGCTGCGAGGAGGGCGACGGTGGCGACGCGGCGACGGCAGCAGGTGGAAATCGATCGGCCGCGGCGGTGGCGCCGGACGGTTAGTGACCTTGATTCCATGGCCGTCGCCATGGACGATGGCCTCACGGTGAGGGGAAGAAGAAGAAGAAGAAGAGGAAATGGAGAGAAAAGGGCGGAGGGGAATACGCCAAATTGAAGGTTGCCCTTGCCGTTGGTGCGAA
>JBBMKF010205066.1:0-17520 GCA_037834155.1 Curcuma caesia
CTTCAAAGTTTTTCAACAACAAGGTTTCTTTATTTCTCTGTGTACAGAGATCCTGTGGAAGCGACGATGTGGAGGAGATGACTCAAGCTCGAGTGTTTGCAACAAGGGAAAAGGCAAGGCTCCGATCGAAGGTAACAATCCTAACCCATCTAACATTATTTTTATATGAAATGCTTGTAAAATGGAAAATAGTTAGCACTCGCTACATGGATGACATTGTTTTAATGACTCCAGGACTTATGGAGGATATTGAATATATGCTTGATCAGTAGGATGGACTAACTTTATGAACATGAAATTTCCTATTTACATTAGGATAACTCGAGTTTTTGAGTTCTATTGAAGCACACATTTTACAAGGAGAAAGATGTGAGATAAATTAAATTTTGATTGTTTAATGAGGAGTATAATTGGACTTTAGCACAATTCAATTTTGTTTATGAATTATCCTCAGGTGGAGTTAGATGGGGACCTAATGATTTTACTCTTCGTGCATTTTGGATAGAACTCACTAAGGAAAACTGGTATAATGCTTCCAAGGGCAAAAGTGGCTGCCCTACGAAACCCTTGTTTTATATATCTTCATCATGTGATGGCACATACTATATTCAAAAGAGGAGATAGTGACGGGGTTGTTAGACAAAGTGAATTACTATTTTTATGGGTTATGTTATATAATGTCAATCTTGATATAGGGTCACACATGGTGAGACATTTTGCTAATGTGGGCATAGCTCCTTCGAGGAATATCATTATTAGAGGATTAATTACTCCATTGTCCGAGCTCTTAATTTTGATCTGACAGGACTTGAAGAAGTAAGAGGTAGCACGAGGATTAACTTAGAGACATGTGTAGTCATCCAAATGATCATTAAAGAAGGAGCGGGATATAACCTAGTCTTTAAAGACCAACTACCGCATCCCCTACCCGACCCGGAGCATATCTTTATTCGAGACCAAGCCTACGAGGCCTTTCCCACCATACCTCCTGTTGAGCCTCTTGACATGGAGCATCCTCCTCGCCGATCTACACAAGCATCCCCATCCACTGGATCCAGCCTCCCACGATATTGTTTTATTTTTGCTGAGTCTTTTATAGGGCACCCTGGATACAATTTCTCAGACTTCTGTGCATCCCTCAACGTCATTTGAGCAGAGACATATGACAACTGAGCTCCGAGCTAAGCAAGCCAAGTGATACAGCCCACAACTAGTGTCACGAATGAGGCTCAAATTAGAATTTATAATCGAAAACTCTTAGCTCACAAACAAATGTAATATAGGGGTCACGATTCGTATTTTCCAAGGACTAGTAGAAAGTTGCATGAATCAAGCTAGGATGTCGTTCTTTTTTTGGGTTTTTCTATATAAATGGGGTTTTGATGTTTTCAATGAAATGTAAATGAAAGGAACAAATGGATTAATGAACACTGCATATTTTGCCAATCTAAAATTGGAACAATTAAAACTAAGTATCTATCAAACCTAGATATGCAAATCAACTCAAATCCAAGTATCAACCTAAACTAAGCAACATCCAAACAAGCTAAATCTATTCATAACAATAAACTTCACTTTACTTAGCCAGTGAAAATTAGAATCCAAACTAATATCTAAGATAATCAAAACTCAATGCTATGACTCATGAAGATTCAAAATTTCTATAGGAGTATCAAATCAGCAAATGAGACTTACAAACTATGCAAGACAACAAGCAAATGCACAAGCAATTTCAGAAGCTAAATTTAACATTCTATGCAGCTAACAAAACCAAAAGCTAACCAATCTCTAAACCTGACACATGCAAAATACTGATACTGAACAGTACTTATTTCCATAGTTTCAGAAGAAGGATTTCAGTTACAAAAAGGTTGAGAAATTTAAACTAAGGAAACTCAAAATAGATTAGAATTCAAACAAAAGCTAAGTATTAACTAAGTAAACCAATTTCGCAAGTTTGATTGAAACACAAAATCAGATACACAAATTGATAGAATGAAAGAAATGCAGAAACAGAAAGAAATAGAAAAATTTCAACAGATTCTTCCCTTCCTCTTGATTGCCTCTTTGCCGTCACACAAAGTCTGATAAAAGATTATAAAATCCTAGAGAAACACCTATCAATCTCGGCTTAGCTTGATTGAAATCAACTCCAATCCGTAGCATCTCAGAAACCCTCTTGCAATACTCGAAACAGAGCCAAATCAAAAATTTAAAATCCCAGCTAGATTCCTTCAAATTGATTGCAAATTAAAACTCAGAAACCCTCAAGAACCCTTGGAGAACCCCTCCTTGATTGCTCCAATTCAGTTGACTCGAAGAATCAAGCTAAAACACAGTGGCGGAACGTTTGATCTGGCGAAACCCTCACCAGCCAATCCTGCTGCGATTAGCGCCAATCCAAGCTTGTAGTTGCCTTCTAGGATTTGGAGATCGATTTGGAAGAAGAAAAACTGATGTTGGATGCGCGAGATCTAAAAAAATAGGGGAAGAAAACTCGCGGAGAAGACGATCTACAGTGTTAGCGATCGTGACACTGTTCATTCCTCGTTATAACGTGGATTTGAATTTCATTGTGTTGAGCCAGGTTCAGTTGTGATTTGGCGCTGGTTCACTTCAAATCAAGCCAGTTTAGCTCTAATTCGACTCCGATTCAACTCAATTTCACATGGGTTCAGCTCAAATTAAATTCTAATCTTGATTTTGAAATTTGGTTCAAAGGAATTTGATCAATCTTGGCTTGACTTGATCCAAATCAGCTTGATCATGACTCCACTCGAGTCCTACAAAGATTAAAATCAATTAATACCAAATTAACTATCAAAATTATAGAAATTAAATCAATCATCCAATTATGCAACATACCACAAATACAATCCAATTATGTCGATTAAGTATTTAATTGTTCACATAAAATTTCAAAATGAACCATCAAAAACCCTTAAAATCATAAACCATTAAAAACATTAAACTTGTTAGTAACCTTTAAAGGAATGTAATTTAGTTTTCTTGAGAAGAATCTCATTTAGAGACACTAATAATCGGCCACCAGCATGATGTTTGAGAAGAAAAAAACAGTAATGGCATAATTTGAGTTTAGATTTGGTAGAAAAAAATGGAGCATACATATGCATATCTTTGAAGACAATTTCACCTTTCCTTTATCTAAATGCTTAAAATGAACTAGCATCTATTGGTGTCATTGTGACATGTGCCGACCAAACTGGGACCAGCGCCTTCCTTTTAACCTACTTACAAAGACATCATGCCATGTTCGCGCACAGCATGTCGGACCCACTTCTTGGCAGCGACGCTATTGGCTGCAGATAGATAAACAAAATCCATATATGAGCATTAATGAATTTCGCTTTAATCACAATTAGTAAGCCACCACCAGTCTTCTCTATCCAAATTAATAGTAAAAAGGGGAAGTTATCGTTAGTTACTACAAATTTAGGCTGTGGTAGAATTAGATTCTGTTCCTGCCTCCTTGCTATAAATAGCCACCCTACTGGATTGCTACGCCCTTCACCTGCACAGATATACATTCGATTATTCCACATTGCTGGCTTACTGTTTGTTAGATACCTCTCCATTTCTACCAAACTCCCTCGATCGATCTTGCAAATGGACGTAGACTTCTTGGTCGCTTCGCCTGAGACCCAGATGGAGTGGATGAACATGATGCTGCAATTGGCCGATGAACCACTTCTCCTGCTCCCGGACGGCCGCCAGTATCTCGCCGGATCTAGTCCGCAGCAGGCTCTTATCCCTGCCGCTTCTCCCCCCGCCTCCCCTGCCTCGCCCATGTTTCCAGCCGCGCCGCTCGGTTCTAGCTTATACGACGCGAGTACGGCGGCGTCGCCAGTGATCACGACCAGCCCGGTTGCGGCGGCAGGAGACGGGACAGGGTTTTCGATGAGCGAGATGGTGTTCCAGGTGGCGGCGGTGCAGCCGGAGCAGGTGGAGCCGGAGACGGTGCGGCCGGCGAAGCGGCGGAATGTGAGGATGTCCAAGGACCCGCAGAGCGTGGCGGCTCGGCTGCGGCGGGAGCGGATCAGCGAGCGGATGCGGATCCTGCAACACATGGTCCCCGGCGGCACCAAGATGGACACCGCCTCCATGCTCGACGAGGCCATCCAATACGTCAAGTACTTGAAGACGCAGATCCGATCCCTGGAGAGGGCTGCGATCACCCAGGGGATGCTGCCGGCAGCAACATACAGGCTGCCGTTCGCCGGAATCAGCTACCCCTGCATCCACGCCATGTCCCAGCTCCAGGAACAAGGATTCATGCATCATTAAGTACTGATTGCCGTACAGCATATATCGATCGATCATTCATTCTTAGTGACGATCCACCGTGAGTTCTGTGAAGTGGTGCACCATTTTGCTGTCGACGAAGAGTTCCCGCAGGAACACTTCCACACCCTTCCTTCCTTCTTTCTGTGTTTGTTTCATATCTCAGTCACGATGTAGCCTTGTTTTATGGCTGATCTGCAGCACTATGTTTGTGAATAAATCAGTAGATTGTTAATATTATTTACAGCTCGATCGCCCTTAAACAAAACATCTTACATCAAATTTACCCTTCCATTTGAAGAACGATGTAGACTCTCAAGCTAATTAACTTTTCCCATGCTGAGCAATAATTAAACACCGTTAGGAATGCAGTCGCTTTCAGGTGTAAGCCGATGCCTGTTTCAGGTTCTCTGCTCCAGCCGAAAAGTTGAGAAAGAGACTGATATATATATCATCCATTCTAATTCTCATTACGTGAACGACTTGAATATGTGCGTCTACTAATTCATTAATATGATTCGATCAATGGCGAGGGAGGTAAGGTCGTTACAGGTTTGCTACGTGTGTTGTGAGATGGCGTGACGGTTGGAAACGGTGGAGCGGGCCGGGGAGGAGAGGAAAGGTCGGGTGGCGGGGACAGTGGTGGGACCCGGCGGGCAGGCGGTCGGTCGGTCGGTCGGTCAGTCAGTCAGTCGTACTGGGCTCATATAACTGGAGCGAATTAAATTTGGTTGCCATTCCACACCTTCCAACCTCGGTCAATATTCATGGCTCCGCCTAACGCTGCAACAGCAGCCCCGGTGGGGCACGCCCGTATCTTCCCCTCGATTCGGTCAACACTGAAAGGACTGCCTCTTCCAGTGTCGATCCGCTCTTATCGCCAATCATTCCAATTATGCGTCAACAGTTGGCCTCTCAACAAACAATGAACTAGAAACAACGGTAATTTACTCAGATTTATGCAATATTTAATTTAAAATACATATTTAATTTTCAAATTTATTAAAATACATAATTATTTTTCCTAAAGCATGGACCAACCTCCTGGACAGCATATGTCAACCTCCTATTACAATCTCGGTATGGTTCCTAAAACATATGCCAACCTCCTATTTCAGTCTTGATATGCTTCCTAAAACATGGGACGACTTTTCGCTTTGGTCTTGACATGCTTTCTACAACATGTGCCGACCTCCTGCTCCGATTTCGATATGCTTCCTAAAGCATGGGTTGATCTCCTATATTTCAATCTCGGTATGCTTCCTACAGTATGTGACGACCTCTATTTCGGTCTCAGTATGCTTCCTAAAGCATGTGCCGACCTCTTGCTTCAATCTTGGTATGCTTCCTAAAGTATTGCTGACCTCCTACTTCGATCTTGGTATGCTTCCTAAAGTATGTGCCGACTTCTTACTTCAGTCTTAGTATGCTTCCTAAAGCACGGGTTGACTTTCCGCTCTGATCTTGACATGCTTCCTACAGCATGTGCCGACCTTCTGCTCCGATCTTAGTACGCTTTCTAAAGCATAGGTCGACCTCCCGTTCCAGTCTCGATATGCTTCCTACAGCATGTGCCGACCTTCTACATCGATCTTGGTATATATGCTTCCGAAAACATGTGTCGACCTCATGTTTCGGTTTCGATATGCTTCCTAAAGCATATGCCGACCTTCTGTTTCGGTCTCGGTATGCTTCCTACATCACGTGCCGATCTCACGACTCGGTCTTTACATGCTCCTTGCATCACGTGTCGATCTCATGACTTGGTCTCTACACGCTCCCAACGTCACGTACCAACCTCATGACTTGGTCTCAACATGCTCCCCGCGTCGTGTGCCGACCTCATGACTTGATCTCGGCACGCCTCTTGCGTCACATACCGATCTCATGGCTCGGTCTTGGCACGCTTCCTACATTCAGGGTCAACCTTCGACATGTCATACTTATCTTGAGATGTGATCGTTCCGTCTAAACCGGAGAACACAGAGCCAATTCTCTCGAAGAAATAGGAACAAGTTCTCAAATATATATGGACAGAATCTTTGTAGAGCGGAACAAGTATGTTAAAATATTTCTTAAATAGTTACTAATATCTCAGAGATCAACTACTATAAAAAAAGTAATACATACCCATGAGTACAGGTACGTACACATAAATCCTAACTTTTCCAAGTCATTAAACTTCTTCCTCACGTCAAATCTTAACTTGAGCGTCAGAGTGGCTTGTCGGGATCTCTCTTCTAGCGTCATTCTAACCCTCTTTTTAAAGTGTTTTGTAGGTCTCTTCCTCTCCTTTTGCAGCCTCATCTCAGGAGTGTGCACGTCGGATCGGTTATTATTGAATTAGTGTTGGAACCATCTACGGTGTATTAACTGAAACACATGCATTTTAAATATTATAAAAATTTTATGGTTTAGGGTTTAGGATTTAGGGTTTAGGATTTAGGCTTGATTCAATAAATTAGCATAGATAGCGGCCGAGAGTCATATTGACATTAGAGTACAGTATGGGTGGTAGTGATACCTCAAGTACTTGTCATGCATTTGGATGTCGTCGAAGTCAGTTTGAAAGCAAAGATCTGGTTCATTGCACTTGCACCATGCAGGGAAGAAAAATCTCTGCGCGTTGGTATTTGCAAGTTTCGATTATAACAGTGAGAGCTCAGTTCACATGGATCACATGTGAGGCCAAGAATTAATTGAAACGCAAAGGAATTTAACTCCTTAATTCTAGTTTTCTGATGAAAAAGCACTGTAGCTCATACACTTCCAGAAAAAAGGTCAGTTCATGATTCGACCTTGTTGCTGAGTAGGAGTGCCACCATTAGCTTGGGATAAAGACAGTACTTTTATTTTGTTTTGTTTTTGTTTCTGTTTTCTGCTGCCGACAGACTGAAGTATTGGACAAATCTTAAAGAGCGGATTTTGTGTGTCAAGGAAATAGAGGTTCGCCATCACAGTGAATATGCTGGGAGAGAGATGGCTGGCCACACAAGAAGCTAGGCAATTAAGACAGGACATGGAACCAGGAGATGATGATGCATATATCAGCTATGGAAGATGGTATATCTGTGATAGAGGCTGGCACATCCAAGATCGAACACAAATTCTGTTTTAACCTATAGTTGCCGGTGGGACCAATGAGAATTATATTTGGCGATTCTAATTCTTTCAGGCTTAATGAATTTGTTCACATTCAGTGTGTGCAATTGAAGTTATGGTAAGATTGCTCACTCTTTGATAACTTGATCAATTGTCAACGAATAGGCCAAAATCCATTTCCAGAAAATAATGAGTGTCAGAAAGAAGAATAGAAAGAGAAGATACTGCCGGAGATATATAATTGAAAAAATTACTGCTGAATCTAAATATTATTGAATTAAAAAACTCATATTTATCTGGTGCATCGAATGACTTAATCCTTTGAACTTCGAGTAGGTAAGGTTTGTTAAGATCCGTGCGAGTTAAAAATGGGTGAATAACTCTGGTTGTTGTTTTTTTAATTTTGTACTCGTCATTTGAATGTACAGCAGAAAATTTGAATTAAATTTAATATCACATGCACCAAGATTTTACTTGATTCACTACCTGCCAAGGCGACTACTCTAAGATTTAATCCTAATGACCTTTCACCACTATTCCTTTTTATTCTTGGATACCTTCTGGAGACGAAAAAATCACTTACAACATCTATTGTTTCAAACAACACAAATAACACAAAGAAACAAATACAAATAAAAATAAAACACTTTACAATTTAAGAAAACTTTACTTTAGATGTTTTGTTGTCACTTTGGATTGTCTCTTCATGATAGGAAATGTTAGAGCCCTTTGTTCCCAAACCCTCAAGAATCGGCTGCTTCAATCTTCCTCGAAACTCTTTTTTATAAGATTGTTGTTGGGTTGATTTCTGCCCATAAACCAACTGATCTTATCGATCAATCAATCGATCCACTATAGATTCAAATGTTATTCTGACCTGTCAGCTCAACGACTCCATACACCTCAACATCAGTCAACTGCTCATTATCATCAGTCGATTGTTGCCTAATCAGTCGAGTTTTGAACATTATGTTTGTTAACGTAGAGAGAAAATCATAGAGAAAGATAAAGAAACGGCTAGGGTTTTATTAAAGGTATAATTGTCGAATGTTTGTAATACAAAGCATAGGAAAAATATATACTGAAAAATAACATGATGAATGACAAAACTACCCCTATCTATCTAATATTATCTAACAATGTTTACTTGAATAGTGATATCAGTGGACTAATACACTTCATCAATCGACTGATTTTGATCAAGCATCACATGTGCAATCCGACTCGAGCCCGAGTGGGTTGCAGACATAACTGACTGTTGATGCCCTATCCCAAGTGGGTTGAGGTCGTGATCGAATGCCGAACCTCGAGGCCAAGGCGGTTGAGGTCATGGTCGAACGTCGAAGCCCGAGCCCAAGTTAGTTGAGGTCGTGGCCAAACACTGAAGCCCAAGTCGGTCGATTGCTGAAGCTCGCGTGGGTTATTGTGTGTCGACTCTCACACGCACCTGAGCACCCCGAACACCCGATCGACTTTGAGTCTCAAGCCCAAATGGGTTCTTGAGTTCCAACTAGGTGAATGCCGACTCCTGAGCCCAAGTGGATTCTCGAGATCCAACTCGGTCTACCATCGACTACTGGGCTCGAGTGGATACCGAGTTCCAACTAGCGAATGTATTACTGAGCAGCTTAAGTCCGAGTAGGTTGCTGAGCACGAAGGAGTCAAGACTCAACACCTCAAAACTATCTTCGCTCACCCAAACCTCCTAACCCCAAATTCGAGATTTAGGATTTGCTAGTCGATTGTTACTACCTAACAATTGACTATTAGTCATATTTCAACCTTTTCAAGGTTGAATTCTCATCTTGCATGTTATCCGATTGACTTCAACCTACCAAGGTTTCCTTTGTCCGCATTTGGTCCACCTTGACCGGTTGGGATTTCTGTTTCCCATGTGCCCTCTGATTCCATAAACAAGATCATATATTATCTCCTCGATAGTCTCTCTCAGTTTATTTCGTAATACATTACGACGAGTTATAATTTGTGTCATCTGAAATTGAAATTAATACAGTCAGTACAAAACTGACTAATTAGAAACAAAACTGATTCATTTCAATTCAAAATAAGCATATAACTAACACACTAAGAACATATAAAAAATCAAGAAAAATAAATTTTCTTGATTTTGAGAGCTCTAGTCAACTATCCGATCAACTACTGTATCCAGATTCTAAATGGTTCGAGTGCAATCGACTCCTCCAAAGCAACCCAAGGGCTACTGCACTTCGTTTGCCCGAGTCCGATCAAAAATAGACTCCTCAAGTTGAAGTCGAATCTGAGTAGGTACATTTCAGACAACTTGACTAGCATCGCCACTCGACAAATCAAGTCACGCTAGCTATTAACTAAGTCTGAATGCCCACTCGACATACTCAAGTCGGTCGATATGCGAACAATGCTGACTTTGTAAGCCAGCCGAGTTTCAGTTGTTTAAGTTTGAATCCGTGTTATTCTTCTAAACAACTACTCGACACGTTGAATATCCTTCTTGACATCTTGAGTTTGAGTTATGCGTGCTGATTCTGAGTAAGATTTAACCAACTCTGAGATCGGAACATTATCCCGAGTCTCATTCGACATTCTCATATCGAAGTCACTTGGCACGACTTGAAAATCACACCAAACCATTCAGCCGTTGTACTCTTGAGTACCAAAACATTTAGTAGCACTCGATTGATAGAGTCTAAATAGATTGTTGAGTCTCGAGTGCAAGCTTATTCCTCCTTATTAGAACTAATCTAATTGTACTTTTGGTTCAACTCAAATAAATTTTTTTTAATCCAATTGAAACAATAAATGAAAATATCGTATATGTTTCCATCTAATTGAAACAGTAAATAGAAAAACACATACTTTTCAATTTTTTAATAGAACATTTTTTTAACATGTACATTAAAAACTGTTCAAAAAAATAATTATTATTCATCCCATGCATTGCAACTCATGCATTTCAAAAAAATTTATTTAATTTTTTATGTTAGTGTTTATTTTATTTTTTAAATGAATAATAAAGAGAGAAAAATACGTGAATAATATAAATTAAAAGAAACATGTGAACAATGTTTCTACTGTTTACATATATATTTTTTTTCTTGCATCAGTGTTCATTCTATTTTTTTTTATAAACAATTAAATATCAAATAAAATATTTACATAAGTAGTAATTAAATGCATGGACAATAAAAACACATGAATAGTGATACCGCATGAATTTAATTTTTATTTTTTTCAACAGTAGCACTTCATGATTTTTATTTGTTTCATATGAAATTTATTGTTCATCATTTGTTTTCTCACACTAATAATATAATTACTGTTTATGAATCATAATTTTGATATAATAATGCATAATATTTTCATATTATCAATGAACCTTATGAATGTATATCAAATCTGCTTGATCTTAAATATATTGATTATGAGATAATCAAAAAATAAAATTATGCATTTAAAATCTACTGCTCTAATACCATTGTTTATTTGAATGTATAAATTATCGAACAAAAAATTAAAACTATAAACACTTACAATGATTCTTTGTTGATCTTGTTCTTTGTACTTGTCGTCGAAAGGATGTTATGGATCAAACAACCCTTTGCTATTCACGAATCAAATCCCTTTCGATAATGGATATTCCTCCTCTGGAGAGATTTCTATAAAAACACAGTTTTCAGAAAAATTCTGTAATATTTCGTCACACTATATTCCTTGGATGCAATGAATCAAATGCAGCCTTTTTAAAGGTAAGAAAAACAACTTCCACATCTATGTAACGTGCAGACGTGAGTGGTTATGATGCTTTGAAGAACTCTCCTACACCAATTCCCACATCGTTACTACTCATCACTTTTTTGAAAGGGATAAAGCTAGCTTATCATGACAAATTCATCAAACAAGTGCTCTTTAAAGATGTTGAAAAAGATGCCTTTATTTTTAATTACAAAACTCACATTTTACTAATGAGGTAGACAAACGATTATGCATAATACAATAATTTGCATCTCAAAAGAGATTTAATAATTCGGTATCTTTTACTTTGGCAAATACATGTGCCACTAAATAACCAATATATAAATCGCTTAGTTCTAAATGAAGAATATGATTGGCTAGTTTAACAAAACTTCAAAAGGATAATAGGAATACAATTAGAACTCCAAGTATTTGACACAACTTTTAATATATATACACTAATTTAAATTATTTAAATATTTATAATTGACAAAGGCATATGAAACAATATCAAGTCTTATAAGTAGAAATAGAAAAGGAAAAAATTAATGAATGAAGATGGTCAAGAGTCTAACATAATATTACTTACCAACCCAATTAGTAGATACAAGTGAATAGAGGTGAGCAAAAGATCGGTTGAATCGAATTAACCGATCAAACTGATCAAATTCGAAAGTTTGATTCAGTTTATTCAGAAATTCAAATTTTTTCAAAAATCTTAATTATTTTTATTTATTCGATTCGATCTTAGTTTTAAATTTTAAAAATTGATTAAATCAATTAAATCGAACCGGCATCAATCAATTGTGATATTATAAATAATCGACTGATGTGATTAGTGTTTAAATTTTTTCTAAAATGTTGATTCTCAACGCGATTATCTAATAGAAGTCAATTGATGTCCATAATTAGTCAATTGATAAAAAGAATATCGGTTAATTCGTTAATCGATCAGATTAATTGATTTCTTTATCAATTGGATTTGTTCGATTTTCATGATAAAGTTCAATCGGTTTGGCTTGTTCGATTTTGATTTAATCAATTCAATCGATTTGGTTATTAATCGATTGCTCACCCCTATAAATGACAATCATAAATGAGTGAATGAATACACAATAAATATTCAATTGGTAATTTTTAAAAGCATAAATCCTAGTTGGCATTAAAATAAATGGTAGTTTTTCATGATCATATCTAATCTAATATTAGACTCTTACTATAATTTGTTTGCAATCTATTTTAATCTAGATTATAGATAAATATTAGGAGTTATGACTAACAAAGTTATTTGAATATGTCTACAAAAAACTTATCTAATAGCTAAAGAAACGGACAACGACAACACATGAAATCATGCCTAAGACTTATCCAAAATAATCCCTCTATATAAAGCTCCAAGATGGTTGGAGGATGATCATGTGTAATGCTAATTATCACAATGATGACGACAACAAGAATTTCATTATTATTGCTTATTGTTTGTTTTTTAATTTCTCCATCCTTAGCAACAAATGTTACCTATGATGGGAGAGCAATTATCATTAATGGAGAAAGACGAGTTCTCATCTCGGGTTCAATTCATTATCCACGCAGCACTCCTGATGTAAGTCCCATTGTGGTTTGTCTCACATATAACTTCGAGTTTTAAAGTGTTTCGGTTGCTATATGGTTTCTCTCACATATAGTGCATATCTTTTTAATATTTATGGAACAATTTTTATGTATAAAATATTATTTCAAATTCTACATAAAAGCTTAACCATTTAACTTCACAAATATGGTGAAATATTATACATAGAATAATTCTTTAAATAATTATACTATTAAAGTAATCATTTAAGCTAAAAAAATTATTAGGATGATATATTTGTTTTAAGATGGAATATTACTCCCTTTAACTATGAACAAATATTGACAAAAAGTTATTAACATGATATATATTTTTTCATCATTTGTATTTATGTTTAATATTTCCATTGCATATCAATCGATTATCAACATAAGCAAACAAATTGAATGATAAACTATTCACCTAAATCGACACCATCCTTATCCTTTCGATCCAACATATTTTGCATATGCTAAAGTGACATGTTTTGATAAATTTTCCTTTCTTTCAGATGTGGCCAGGCCTTATTCAAAAAGCAAAGGAAGGAGGACTTGATGCCATTGAGACATATATCTTTTGGAATGCTCATGAGCCTACCAAAGGAGAGGTTTAATTTCTAACTACCCTTATTGTGATTCATCATGTGCCCATGTTGAACCTTCCTAACCTTATCTATTTTTCTCTACTCCCAACAGTACAATTTTACTGGAAACTTGGACTTTATCAAGTTCATCAAGATTGTGCAAGATGCAGGCCTTTATGCAATTCTTAGAATCGGACCATATGTTTGTGCTGAATGGAATTATGGGTAACATAAACAACTTCATTTGCATAATATTGTCTCCATGTGTAAGGATAGAATATATGAAGATTGTTTTGGCTCCTCTCAGTGGGTTTCCTGTGTGGCTGCACCAAATTCCAGGAATTGAAATGAGGACTGATAATGAAATATTTAAGGTACTAATATGCACTTAGCTTGACTCTTGAATTCAACTCCTTTTTATATTATTTTTTTATGTTACCATCTAATATTGTGTAGGCTGAGATGCAAAATTTCACCACCTTGATTGTGAACATGGTCAAGAATGAAGATCTCTTTGCATCACAAGGTGGACCGATCATCATATCCCAAGTATGTACTAAGAAAAGGGGGAAAAATACACTTAAACGATTTTATTTCAATTCCATGTCTTCTTCAAACTTCTACATATATTTTTAATTATGTATTTAATTTAAATAGTAGCTATCTTAGATAAAATTTGAATAGGTACCATAAAATTATGTAGTTAATTTGATTATTAATTACCTTGTCATCTTTTATACCTTGTGTAACAAAGTAGCAATGTCCTCTAACCATTTTCATTGTCATTGAAAGACCAACTAAAATTGTGGCATGTACTTAGATTGAAAATGAGTATGGCAACATCATGGACAAGTACGGATCTGCTGGGAAACGATATATCTAATGGTGTGCAAACATGGCAGAATCACTTAATGTAGGTGTGCCATGGGTAATGTGCCAGCAAGAGGATGCCCCCTCTCCTATGGTAAATGCATAAGTCTTAAATATTTTAATTTAATGGCATCAAGTTAACACGACTAAAATTTTATTATGAATTATATTGGTTAACTTCCCTCTCATAAGTATTTTATTTTTATAATAAGGTAAATGATAAAATTGTTAATCAAATGAGCCTATGTACAATCTTGAATGCAAGATCATTTTGAACATTCTATAGGCACGATCATGACAAATTTTTTAATTCATTTGGTGTAAATTGCATATAATTTCTCTCCCTCTTAACAGATAAACACTTGTAATGGTTTCTACTGTCACAAGTTTACACCAAATTGTCCAACTAGCCCTAAATTGTGGACAGAGAATTGGATAGGATGGTAAGTTTAGTTTTTTTTTATTATAATGAGTATTACACTTCCTTAATAATATGAAATAAATAAATGGTGATTTACTTAGGTTTCAAGATTGGGGGCAAAGTAAACCACATAGGCCTGTCGAGGACATAGCTTATGCAGTTGCTTACTTTTTTGCATCTGGAGGAACTTTGCAAAACTATTATATGGTTTCAACTCTATAACTACTGTTTCATTGCTACTTACTAACTTACATTATCTCCTCGTACATATTTCTTTTCAATATTTTTCTTGAATTCATGTGGTAATTGCATAATTATTTTCAGTATCATGGAGGAACAAACTTTGGTCGGACATCAGGTGGCCCATATATAGTAACATCATACGATTATGATGCTCCTCTAGATGAATATGGTATATATTTCATTAATTAATGTCTAAAAAAATTTATTATCCAAAAGTCAAATTATTTTTACCTGTTAAAAATTAGTGACTTGCGCGATTCTTTCTTTTCTTCTCGTAAATATAGGGAATATAAGGCAACCCAAGTGGGGACACTTAAAGCAATTACATGATGTCATAAAAATAATGGAAAAGATTCTTGTATATGGAGTTGCCAATACTACAAACTTAGGAGATGGATTGGCAGTAAGTCTACCGCTTGCTTCTTATATACGATTAGATTCAGTCTTGTTCATAAAATGTAATGTTATGCTACTAAATTGCAGGTGACAAAATACATTGCAAATGGGATTAGTGCTGGTTGTTTTTTGATAAATGCTAATCAATCAAGTGATATCAATGCGACATACAATGGAAAGACATATTTTGTTCCTTCCAAGTCTATCAGTGTCCTTTCTAATTGTGAGAAAGAAGTGTATAACACTGCTAAGGTAAAATTTAGGCATCTTTTGGAAAGCTAACATGTTCGTAATTGATGATACATTCAACATTTGTAACAAATATAGCAACGAAATTCATGAAAAGTGAAATTATTATTGGTAAATAAATCAAACTTAGTCACCTCTTTCGATGCTGAGAGATAATTAGATTTTTATTCTTAAAGTCAACTCTTCATGAAAACAGGTGAATGCTCCAACTAATTTGATAGTCACCACGCCTACTGAATCAATTTTCAATTGGCAATGGCGACCTGAGAATATCAAGGACACTCTTCATGAAAAGGGATCATTCTCTAACAACTCTCTACTAGAGCAGATCATGACTACTGGTGATACTAGTGATTACCTGTGGTACATGACTAGGTAATTGACTTTTACATCAATTAAATCAACTTTAGTAAGTTTCCACATAGATTTCAAAACAATGATAATTTAGTCATGCAAAAGAGAACAAAGAACTCACTTTTGATTTGTCCCTTTCTTAGCCATTGTAGGCGACTTAACTATGATTTATTCTTCCACATGTTACAACATTGATTTGAGCAAATTCCACCAATATTGGAGTAAGAAAATGAAGCTTCATGTTAACACAAAAGGGCACATTATTCATGCTTTTGTTAACAAGCACTTTATAGGTGATCACTTTTTCCTATTTTATTCTTAATGTTATATGGTGTTCTACTAATAACCTCCATCATTGATGTTCCATCTATATCTTTATTGCCTAATTATTGAATCTAATTGACCATTATTTCTAGATTGTCTAAATTTTAGATCAATAAAGTGATGCAATTTATTTTTTAAATTATTTATGATTATTAGTTAGGGTGAAAAATTTAGAAAAGAATTTAATGAAGTTTATCAACCAGGATCTCAATATGCTGTGAATGGAAAGTATGAGTTTGAATTTGAGCCGACAACAAAAATGCGAAAAGGGCACAATTACATATCCCTTCTTAGTGCTACAAATGGACTTGCGGTTTGTATTTCCTTATATTAAACATGTTATTATTCCATATCATTTTTTTCATCTTTAACAAGATATATTTTTAATTTTTTGCCAAAATATATGAAAAGATGAAAATTTCTCTTTCTTCAAACAATTGTGATCATACATCCAACAATTGAGGAAATTGAGAATTAAAATAGTATAGCATGAAAATTAAAAATGTTATGAACATATTTGAAAGATCATAAATTGAGATGTAAGAGAAAAAAATATTCTACTATTTTTCTTTCTCTCAAGACACTAAGCACAAAAGTTTTTCCTTGTATCTCTTAGACTAATGTATTTTAAGATAAAATTTGTATCTCAATATTACTTTTTACAAAGTTCCTTATATTGGTATTATATTATCTTTGTTTTAATGGAAAATGCATGATTTTAAGACCATTAATCTTATTTATTTTATTTTTCTTCCAATTAATTTTTGGAATTAAAACTTTGCTAACAATATTATATTATGTTTGTTGCACTGGTTAGAATTATGGAGCATATTTTGATTTACAAAGGGTCGGAATCGATGGTGGTCCAGTCACACTTATTGGATATGGAAATGCGACAATCAACTTGACATCAAACACATGGACATATAAGGTACCATCAAGTACATATTTTAGAATATTCATTTAAATATTGTATTGTATGTTACAAAAATTCTTAAAATCATGCGAAAATTGTTCTAAGATTGGATTGGATGGAGAGGACGAGAAAATTTACTTGCCATCAAAACAACAGAGTATCAAGTGGTTTTCTGGTCATCTACCTATTAATAGACTGTTAACATGGTATAAGGTAAGAAACTTTTGGTCTTTCTATTAGAAACACAAATTCATATTGTGATATTAAATTGTCTTTGTCGAACCACCATAGTCATATACTTAATTTTTTAACATTTTTTTCATTACAATTATGAACTAGTTGTTTTTTTATTATCCCAGACTCTATTTGAGGTTCCTGAGGGAAATGATACTTTGGTACTCGATTTGCAAGGGATGGGG
>JBBMKF010205280.1:0-17519 GCA_037834155.1 Curcuma caesia
CATCGAGATTCGAATCCTTACCTTCTTTTATAAATCCGTTCCATTGTAACCAACTCAACTATGCCCCGGGGACATAAGTACATGTACGGGTTTGCTATATTGCGCGACTCCTCGTCCACGACGCGTTCGCGACACTCGCGACCCACCGCCGCTGCCGCCACCCTCGTCGTGTCGTTCGACCACCGCCGACCACCGTCTCGGCCATGATCGACGCACCACTCGTCGGCGCTTCGGTTGGCGCTGGATTCCGACCGGATAGTGGTCAGAATCCGACAAATTTGGTCGGAAACAACCCCCCCCCCACTGTGTGGCCATTGTGGACGACAATCAGGTCGGATTCCGACCGAATCGCGACCGATCCTTCCTCGACCGGTCTCCTGCCGCGATTTGACCGGAAACGACGCTGCCACTGTGGATCCTGTTCCGATCAAATTCCACCGAATTCCGATCACTATCCAGCCGGAATCTGATGCTGGACGGAACATCGGCAAGCAGCGCGTCGATCGCGGCTAAGGCGCGGCGACAGCGACGATGGATCAGGAAATCGCAGACGGGGTTGTTGCGCAGCGTGGCACTCAGTACATCAGTACATGTATATCAATCTTTGGGCATATATTATGATACGGTATATTTTGATAAAATATATATTTACTTTACTTATCCAAAAGAAAATAAGAGGGTTTCATTTTTTTAATTTTTTTTGCCTTTTAAATGTTTATGATTTTCATTAGTCGTTGATTTTTTAAGATATTTTGGACGGTCAGGATGATTTATTTTACACGTGGAACGGCCGCGATTTCGGCTTCGAACTCTTCTCGGAGACGAGATCGGCTTCGGCGGAGACCGGCGGAACCGCCGATCGGGAAGTGAGAGCAGCAGTTCTCCGCCGGCGCCGGTCACTCTTGCTGTTCTTCTCGTCGCCTCCACATTCTCGTGATCTCCAGGTAATCCCTTTCTTCTCCTCCTCCTTCTTTTCCGTTTTTTCTCCGATGGATTAGGGTTCTTCTTCCGTCACTGCATTCGAAAGCTCTATTTTTGCCCATTCGATACGCTTTAGGGTTCATGTGTGTTTCATCAGGTCTATTTTTGTTCTATTTTTTGTCTATTTTTGTTCTATTTTTGTCTGGATTAGGGTTCATGTAAACATTCATGAGCATTAACTCTTCTGCAAACACTCATGCTAAGTAATGTGCCAATGGCTGACTTCTTGTGCCTTTGCTTTCCTCTGCTAGAAAGTTGACAAAGTAGCAGTCCTCTTTTTAAACCAGAAGAGTGAAAGAACTTGCACAATGATACAGTTTATGATACAGGACCTAAACCTGACTGTGATCAATGATCTGTAAAACAGAACTTGCAAGACTAGCAAAGCAAGCTGAATACCATGACCAACTGTAACTGCATTTAACAAGAAGAATTGGATTGATCTAATAGAAATCAGAAAGATCACAAAACAGGAAGGTTAATTTTAATGTTGAGTATCAGTTATTTTACTCTCATAAGAGTTGTCTCTAGATTCCTTCATCCTGGAATCAAGGTGTTTTCACCTTAGTCTCCATTCTATTTGCATCTGTGTCACTTACAAATAGAATTTCTCCTCCTGATCTTGTGGTATCTCTTTATGATGAATATATTTTTGTTCCTGAAGAAAATTCAAGGCCCACTGCTGTACTATAAGCTCTTCTTAAAACCCTTTTTCATAGCATATCTTCATAGTGTGAGTGCTAAATTGTGCTTTATAGTGAAAGTCATATCTAGAAAGAGTCATCACAATGAAGTTTTTTCATGTTCTAGAACAAATAGCAAGGTAATGGAAGATGCTCTTTTGTCAATTCACAATAGACAACCTTCGCTGCCCTGATCGAGGATCTGCGAATTCTGATGAGTGAAATTTGATGGTTTGTTCATTTCAAACGCTCATTTGCTTAATATTATCTCTAAAAAAGTTCATTTTACTAGATAATAGATTTTTACCTATATTAATCAGGTTCTATGTGAATTTATCATGTCATATCTAATATAGTTTCTCTCCTTCTCTATCCATGAACACAGTTATAATAGATCAGGAGATGAACATAATCTTTGTTCAACACCTTTTGAGCAAAAGCCACACACAAAACTAGGTCTGAAATCATGAGCAAAAGCTCTTATTACATAGATTCTATGAATAATTCACACCTATTTAAAGCTGAGTTTCGATTACACATGCTCATGTAAAGTAGGCACAAATCCTATCGATGAGTAAGATGTATCTGATTCTTATGCTCTTCTTAATCATAACTGCAGCCATGAATGCCCAGAAACCAAACACAAATCCAGGAGCAAATCCAATGAAATACCATATTCTTTCATACTCATCATCTTCCTCTTCTTTTGTTACTCCGTTATCAATGGCTGAGTTGTTGCCTAGGCACCTGTTCTGTAGTGGCTCCCCACAAAGCTTAGGATTGCCAATGTAGGACAAGTTAGTAAAGGTTTGAAGTTGAGAGCCTGTTGGTATTTCTCCAACAAGATTGTTATAAGAAAAGTTTAAGACAGTGAGAAAATTTAAAGCCGAGATACCGGGAGGAATTCCTCCCGACAACTGGTTGTTTGAAAGATCAAGCGATTCTAGTTGACTCATGAGCCCAATGTTATCTGGTATATTTCCTGAGAAATGATTCAAGGAAAGGTTGAGGAAGTGAAGGCCGCTAAGATTTGTCAACTCTCTAGGAATCGTGCCGAATAGATTGTTATTGGAGAGATCAATGCTACTGACACGAGCACTCGAAGTGAACTCAAGTGTTAAATCCTTTGCAATTAAGATGATGTTCCCTACATCAAAGTTTTCAAAGATGATGTTGGAGGTAAAATTAGCAAAGTGAAGAGGTAAGGAGCCAGACAGAAGATTGTGAGCAAGATCTAACACTTGGAGAGAAGGGATCAATGGTAGGCGCAATGGGATTGCACCGGTGAACTTATTAGACCTCAGTGAAAGGACCCGTAAGGACAGCAGTCTCCTTCCGATCCAACTGGGTATGGCACCAGAGAAGTTGTTCCCGCTGAAATTGATAACCTCGAGTTTGCTACAATGTTTCAAGGCCGAGGGAATTGTACCAGATAAACTATTGTTGCTCAATTGCAGTGATTGGAGCGTGGCTAGAAATTTGAATGTTTTGGGGATGCCGCCGGATAATTTGTTGTTGGAAACGTCAATGAAGATCAATGTTGATGAATTGCTCCAACAATCTGGGAGTGCTCCAGATAAATCATTGTTGGCGAAGTTCACAACTTGCAAATTCTTTGTTGCACAAATGGAAGATGGGATGCTACCATTCAGTCTGTTGTTGGACACAATGAAAAATGGAGTTACCAACCTTTCTGGAATTGAACCTAAGAAAAAATTGTGTGAGAGATCCAACAACGCTGTCTCTATTTGTATGTTTGGAAGCAAGCCTTCAAAGTTGTTGTAACTTAAATATATATTTTCAGAGCGTCCTAAAGAGTGCCAAAACCAATCCGGCAAAGTGCCTGAGATTCTGTTATTCGATATGTCTAAGGTTATAAATTTGGTTTGGTTTCGTAGCCACGGAAGAAATTTGGATCCCAAATTGCAATAGGACATGTATATTTCACTTGCTTGAAATGGAGGAAGCCAACCTTCACTCACCTCGACTGACAAATTATTCTGAGATAGATCTAATGTATCTAAACTTGTCAGATTGGCGAAGTGAGCATCTGTGAGAACTCCAACTAAGCTGTTTGAAGAAGGCTTAAATACATTAATGCAGATAACTTTGCCAATGATGTTGGAACTGAGCCATTCAATTGATTGAAACCAAGGTCGAGAGAAGCCAATCCGCTTCTGCATCTAGATAATTGTTCAAAGAAGTCAGCAAGCTCCCCTGTTATTTTGTTATCAGTAAGAGTGATTCTACTCAGGTTGCAGAGACTGCCCAAGGCTCCAGGTATGGCTCCAGCAATTACGTTACCAGGCATGTCCAGAACTTGTAAGTTTTTAAGATTTCCAATGCTTTCTGGTATCTCTTGGCTGATATCGTTATAGCTTAGATCCAGGTAAAGAAGATTGGAGAGATTGCCTAGTTGGTAGGGAATCTTTCCACTGAATGCAGCATAAGAGAGATCCAAGTAGCGAAGATTGGAGAGATTGCCTAGCTGATAGGGAATTTCTCCACTGAATGCAGCAAAAGAGAAATCCAAGTGCTCTAACATAGTCAAAGATCCAATCAACTCAGGAAGTGGAGCTCCAGAGAAGTTGTTGCATCTTAATTCCAACTCATTTAAATGCTTCAGATCAAATAATGAAGGGTGTACCTTGGCGGGATCTCCGGGTCGCTCTGCAGAACAAGAAGCAGAGAGGTAAAGTCTTACAACGTGACCTGTGATGTTGTTGCAGCCGACGCCTTCCCAGCTGCAGCAGTCATGGCCCTTCCATGGAGGTAGTTGCTTATCGGCATCGGGGACGCCAGCTCTCACGTTGAGGAGGGCCTCCCTCTCCTTCTCGATGCAGAGTTGCATGGATTTGGAGGGAAACAGAAGAATGATCAAGAAGAGGTAGAGCAGAGGATTGGATGCAGTAGCAGGGGAAGCCATGATCTTACACAGAGAGGAGAAGAGAGACATGCGTGCCTAGTCAGTTTATGAGCTACAAAGGAGGATGATCTTTACACGGAAGAGAGGAGAGACTTGAGCATTGACGATCAATTTCATTCACTTTAATATCGTTGTTGGACTTTTCTTCAGTGTATGAAACGTTTGCCATCGTGATTGACTAGCATGCTTTCTTTTTTGTGGCTATAAATTCTGAATCTTGTGAGGCGTGGTCTTCCTTCCTGCAGATGATGGTAACAAAGCTTCAAATTCCGGAATCCACATCATCATCTAAAAGGCCACATGAAGGCAATAATCCTGAAGATGCTACACCAGAATGAATTTTAAGAAGATGAGCAGATTTAGATCTTTCAATAGGTTACATGAAGACAATGATACCGTCCAAAGAAAGATTCCATGCTAAAGGTAAATTCACTAATTACAAAATAAAACACTTCTTTCATCTTGTTCCGACCAAAACACCGTGGGCGGTTCCAATACTGATTCAAAGCTCGCCGACGTGCACGCTCTTGTGATGAGGCTGTGGAAGGAGAAGAAGAGACCTGCAAAGTACTCAAAAAGAGGATTAGAATGCCACTGGGAGTGGATCCTGGCAAGTCACTCCGACGCTCAAATTAGGGTTCGGCGCAGGGGGTTTAATGGCTTGAGGAAGTTAGGATTTATGTGTGTGTCCCTGTGCCCATGGGCATGGGCTACTTTTTTATATCAGTTGATCTCTGAAATATTAACAACCATTTGAGAAATATTCTGATATCCTTGTTTTGTTATAGAAAGATTTCGTCCGTTGATATATTATTTGAGAATGCGTTCATGTTTCCTCGAAAGAATTAGTTCTGTGCTCTCCGATTTAGACGGAACGACCATGCCTCCAAATATGTGCCGAGGATTGATCCCGGACGTAGGAGGCGGGCCAAGACTGAGTCATGAGGTTGGCACACGACACAAGAGGTATGATGAGGTCAATATATGATGCGGGAAGCGTGTCAAGACCAAGTCATGAGGTCGGCACACAAGGTAGGAAGCGTGTAGACATCAAAGTCAGAGGTCGATACTTGCTTAAGGAAACACACCGAGATCGGAATAGGAGATTGACACCTGCTTAAAGAAACATACCGAGACCGAAGTAGAAGGTCGACTCATGCTTAAGAAAGCACAATGAGATCGGAGTAGGAGGTCGACACATGCTTAAGGAAGCACACCGAGATCGGAGTAGGATGTCAGCACGTGCTTAAGGAAGCATACCGAGACCGAAGTAGAAGGTTGACACCTGTTTAAGGAAACATACTGAGACTGAAGCGGGAGATCAGCACATGCTTAAGAAAGCATACCGAGATCGGAGTAGGAGGTCGGCATGTGCTTAAGGAAGCATACCAAGATCGAAGTAGGAGATCGATACCTGCTTAAGGAAACATATCGAGACCGAAACGGGAGGTTTGGGGTTTATTTGAATTTATAACCTTCAAATTTTAACAAGTAATTATATTTACCCTATTTATCTCATATTTCCTTCTATTCGACACCCTCGTCATCACTAAATGACCCTACTGGATCACATCTTAAGAAAAGCTTATCCAAACTTAGTCAATTAATATAATATCTAATAGATGAAAAAGGTATTGCTCAAACAACATATCTTCTGAACACGTGCAAGCAACGGAGTCGAGTTGATATTTGGTTGATAAATTTGTAACAATAGAACAAAGTTCGAATTCCTACATGTGCATACGCTTGGAAAATTGCTTAAACAACATACCTTTTGAACACATGCAAGCATCTGAGTAAGGTTACTTTTCAAAAAATGATAAATCTCAGTTAGTCTCATGGACTCAATCCCTGGGATGGCTGGCTCGGTCCCACGGAAGTTTCCCATCGACCATCAGAGTAAATCGGGAAACGCATACGGCGGCCAATCTAGATGCCTAGCATCCTTTGATTGCGTTCCTCATTTGGAGGAAAATTCCTACAAATACGCCGTAGTTGGGGATCGAACCGCAGGTCCCTGGGTCACAACCTGGATGTCCTACCGTTGCACCATTGTCCTGGGGGAGTAAGGTTACTTTTCAAGATTCTTGGTACTAACATTCATGGCTAATTCATCAATCTCTGCGAGCGTAATCAAATCGATATTCAAATGATAAATTTATAACAATATAATAAAGTTTAAATCCTTATGGATGCATATTCTTAAGGAATTAATTTCTCTACCTAAGAAATACAATAATTTATATCTTTTAAGGCTTTGGGGTGGACAGTGAAAGAACATTTGAGATGAGCATTATCGTCTTACGCAAGAATGATTAATTCATCGAGCACATGATATACATCTTTGGTGTTCGAATAGGTTGGACAATTTAGACAAATGAATTGATGTACAATCCAAGTGGTTCAAGCTCTTTAAGTGGTCTAGGTCAAATTAATGAGTTGGTGATGTCGAAGAGTATCTTTTTTTTCTATTTTATTTTTATTTTAAAAATAATTCTATTATTTTTTTATATTCCACAAATCTAAAACATATTTTATCCTCTTAGAACTTATCGTCGACGTTAAGCACGATCAAGATTGGGTGAGCATGAAAAACCTTAAATCCTAAAATCCTCTAGAAGTTCTAATTGGTTGTATTATTGTTGCGAAGCTATAAACTTTTGACGTATAAGTTTGACTTGTATGTCAAAAAAAGTCAAACATTGCTGCAAATGGACAAAGTCTATACGTTTCAAGTCAATTCAATCCATTGCTCGAAAGAACCAGCCCACACAACACATTTTCATTACCTTTTGAAAGGGGAACCCTAAAGTCGACAAGTCAATTTATTCAGCAATCAGCATTTTCATCCCCTAGGCGAAATCTATTGAAAATCTTTGACCGACCACGAGCTGCCACGTGGGCAACCTACACCCCCTTTCGACTATCCAACTGACCGAAGCCCCCGGATCGCAAAGATGGCACAAAGATTTTAAATTTAACTCTACCACTCTTCCTACATTAAACGAAAAATAATCTGGCAACAAACTATGTCGTATTAATCTCACGTAAAAAGGATAATCTAGTACACGAAACTTTCATCAATATAAAATTATAGAAAAGAATAAAATCATATTAGATCTATTATATACACTCTTACTATATATTGTAAAAGACTGTTTTCACTAGGTGGTAAGTCGAGTTAAATTTTATGATAATAAAATTTGTTTAATAAAAAAATCAAGTTAAGCCAAGCTGAATATAAAATGAACTAAGCTTTTGAAATGATCATTTAAATTTGTTTTTTCTTTATGAGCTTGAGCTTACTTTAAACTTGGCTTAAGTTTGATTCGTTATATATTATCAAGCTCTCAATTCAAATTTATTTGAAATTTTTAAATTTTAAATTTGTTTGGTTGATTATTTAAATTGATAATATAAATAAATTAATTTATTTTAATTTATTTAACTAAAAGTTGTATTGATGAATATGGTTAATAAGTTCACGAATATTATTCATGAATATTAATGAATTGAATACATATATATTCAAATTTATTTATTTAATTTAATAAATTATTCAAATTTATTCATTTAATTGGTCTTGTATGTATTGAACGAACATAAATAAATTCTTATAAAATATAATATCAAAAATGTTTGATTCATTTATAATTTTAATTTTCACGACTCAAATATATGATCTCTAAATTACACGATAATAATTTTATCGTTATAGTAAGGAAAATAAAATGAGATGGAAGAGAATGTGACTGGCGTCGTCGTATATAAAGATTGTTCGTCGAGGGCAAGTTGGCACGCTGTTTTTTGTTGCATTGTTTGGCTTGGCCTGGATTGTGAGGTGCCCCTCGTCTCGCCAAACTGCTTTGTCTTTGTCTTTGTGATTCCCCATTCCACTCACTGGAATAATTGACTTGGTCTCACACTGTCACACACACACTTCCACTCGCTCCTATTGTTGACTTGGACACGCTTTCCCTTATATTTTTATTCGTCGTCTTCTTTGTTCCATCTTTTTCTTTTTTTCTTTCTTTCATCATATTTTTCTAGAATTATAAACGAGCCAAACTTTATATTATCCAAGATTATTTGATAAAATAATAGAGTCAAACTAAACTAGGTCTAAATTGAATTGAATCATTGAAATTGTTATTTAGCTTGATTTAATTGTTTTAATGAATTTAAATTTTACTCACTTAAATATTATTGGCCTCCTAATTTGAACTTATTTAATTATTTAAAATATTTATATTTTTTTAAATTTATTTAATATTATAAATTTATTTATCTTTTCATAAATTTGCTAAAAAAATTTGTCGATCAATATGATTCATCAATTATATTTATAAATATTATTCATAAATATTCACAAATAATTTATAATATTTATTCATAAATATTAACAAACTAATATATATATATATACACACACACGAATTTACGAATTTGATATCATATATATTTATTTGTGCTCGCAACATGCATGACAAAAGCATTTGAGCACTCGGATCACTTTCGAACATCTAAAATAAAAATAGTATCATTTTTAATTATATTTTAATTAATTAATTATTTTGTATTTACAATTAAGTCATTTAAGATTTAAAAATTAAATTATAATATTAAATATAAAAAAAAATTTAAAATAAAAAAAATTAAATACTCACAAAATATATTAGATTATTATCCCATACTTCTTCTTCCGCAAATCTTATAAACAATTAATTTTTTTTTATTTTAAAAATTTATTATACTTAATATTATAATTCTATAAACTCTAAAAATTGCAAACTAGAAAAAATTAAATAAAAAAAATCCTACGGACGCACTCTTGTATATATATTTAAATTTATTTATTTAATTAATTAGTTTTTATTAAATAAATTCTAACTGAGTCGATAAACATTTGGTTCGCTCACCGCTCTAATTTTTTTCGCTAAATTAGGGAAGAAATTACTAATTTAAATGTTTATTTTCTTATTTCCGTCCAAAGAAACACAGCACTAAATTCTTCCCAACAACTGATGACCCGAGTCGCCTACTCGGTCCCACCACAAGTCTCCTCTCACGTGATTGTGACCGTCAATCGAGAGTCGGTCCAAATTTCAACGGTGATAAGACTTTCCCTTCCTCGCCGCTCTGCTACAAAAGAGAAGTAGAGCCGTCGACAATGGCGGAACCCCTCGCCTCCTCCTCCTACACTATGAACCAAACTTCGACCTTTCTCGCTCTCCTCCTCCTCCTCCTCCTGTTTCTCCCCTCCACCTTCGCACAGCAGGAGGAGTTCATCTTCACCGGCTTCTCTGGGGGCGGAGGCAGCAGAAATGGCAGCGGCGGATTAAGCTTGAACGGGGTGGCGGAGATCGAGAACAGCGGGATCCTGCGGCTGACGAACGAAACCAGCCGCCTGATCGGCCGCGCGTTCTACCCGACGGCGCTCCGGTTCCGGAACGCCAGCGACAGCGCCGCCTTCTCCTTCTCCACCGCCTTCGCCTTCGCCATCGTCCCCGAGTACCCCAAGCTCGGCGGCCACGGGTTCGCCTTCACCATCGCGCCCTCCAAGGACCTCCCCGGCGCGCTCCCGAGCCAGTACCTCGGCCTCATGAACGCCTCCGACATCGGCAACGCCACCAACCACGTGTTCGCCGTCGAGTTCGACACGGTCCAGGACTTCGAGTTCGGCGACATCAACGACAACCACGTCGGCATCGACATCAACAACTTGGCCTCGAACGCCTCCGCCTCCGCGGGATACTTCGACGGCGCCGCCAAGAGAGATCTAAATCTGAAAGGGGGGCACACGATCCAAGCTTGGGTCGACTACGACGGCGAGACGAAGGTCATCAATGTCACCGTCTCCCCTTTCTCCGCGAAGCCGAGCACGCCGCTGTTGTCGTTTCCGGTGGATCTGTCGGCGATTCTCGAAGATCACATGTTCGTGGGCTTCTCTGCGTCCACCGGATTGCTGGCGAGCTCCCATTACCTCTTCGGGTGGAGCTTCAAGATGAACGGCGCCGCACGATCGCTCGACCTTTCCTCCCTGCCATCGCTGCCGCGGCAGAGGAAGAAGAATGTCACTTTGATCGTCGCCGCCTCCGCCGCGGCGGCGCTCCTCCTCGTTGCGGTCTTGATCGCCACCGCCTACCTCTTCTACAAGATCAAGAACGCCGACGTGATCGAGGCGTGGGAGCGGGCCTACGGCCCGCACCGCTTCTCTTACGAGGAGCTGAAGCACGCCACGAAGGGGTTCCGGGACCGGGAGCTGCTGGGCTTCGGAGGCTTCGGGAAGGTGTACAAAGGGACGCTGCCGGGAACGAAGATGGAGGTGGCGGTGAAGCGCGTCTCCCATGAGTCGAGGCAGGGAATCCGGGAGTTCGTGGCGGAGATCGCCAGCATCGGGCGGCTCCGCCACCGGAATCTGGTGCAGCTCCAGGGCTGGTGCCGCCGCCGCGGCGACCTCCTCTTGGTCTACGACTACATGCCCAACGGCAGCCTCGACAAGTTGCTATTTTCCGACGATCCGGCGCCGACGGTCCTTCTGTGGCCGCACCGCTTCCGGATCCTCCGCGGCGTCGCCGCCGCGCTGCTCTACCTCCACGAGGAGTGGGAGCACGTGGTGATCCACCGGGACGTGAAGGCCAGCAACGTCCTCCTCGACGCCGAGCTCAACGGGCGCCTGGGCGACTTCGGGCTGGCCAAGCTGCACGAGCACGGGGCCAACCCGAGCACCACCCGCGTGGTGGGGACTCTCGGGTACCTCGCCCCGGAGCTCACCCGCACCGGAAAGGCCACCACCAGCTCCGACGTGTTCGCCTTCGGCGCGCTGGTGCTGGAGGTGGTCTGCGGGCGGCGGCCCATCGACCCCAAGGCGCTGCCCGATGAGCTGGTGCTGGTGGACTGGGTGTGGGCGCGGTGGACCACGGGGCGGTGGTTCGACGCGGTGGACCAGCGGCTGGGAGGCGAGTACGACAGGGAGGAAGCCGAGGTCGCCATAAAGGTGGGCCTCTGGTGCTCCCACCCGGCGACGGCCTCTCGTCCGGGGATGAGGGACGTAGTCCGCTACCTGGAAGGCGGCGACGTGGCGGAGGTGCCGCCGCTGCCGACCCCGGCCGACTACTACGACCCCGGGAAGGACTCCGTCGGGTTCGACGATTTCTTGCGCTTCTACGGCACGTCCTCGTTCGAGAAGCTGTCGTCGGGCTCGGCGGCGTTCGCCGACGAAGCGCCCTCGGCCAGCTACTCTCCTCTTGCTCGGTTCTCTCGTGGCGGCGAATGAAATTGGGCTCAATTCAATCGAGCCGGTTCGGTTCAATTAAGCGGTTCAAGAATGGAACGATGACGTCAGTCCACTGCTGTCCTCCTCATCCTAATGGATTGTGATAAAGGCTCTTTATTTTAATAATAAATGAAAATAAAGATTTTTTTTACGATTTTAATAAATAAATAAATAAATAAGATGATCTTATCAAAGATGAGTAGACTTCCAGTTGATACCTACCCTGGCAAAAGAACAAACCTACACAATTCAAACATGAAAAATTAAAGAACTGCTAACCTTCATTATCACGCCTAACTACTGCCATTAAAGAAATGTGAACAACCTTCTAGTTTAGATTCACAAACAACAAGGAATGGTCAGAGTTTGGGTTCATGAAGCAACCACAAGAGTATTATTTTTTTAAGTCTAAGGTTACACATGAAAGAAACGGATGTATTGATGGCAGCATTTCAGAAGAAAACTTGAGCAAGTCATCATTTATGCAATAAACGAACTATTAAGATTATCTGAGGTAATTTAATCTTTAGTAAGTCATCATTGATGGCATCATTTATGCAATAAACCAACTATGTTTGATGACCAACTAAGTTTAAGAGGTAAAATAATCTGTTGAACAATCATTACCTAACTTAAGCATCAACTGGAATATGAACATTGTAAATCACCCACTGGATCATAAAAAAAGGAGTAAGATTAAGTTACAGAAAGCATACAGTAGAAAAAAGAAGAAGTAGGTGTTCAGTTTCGCAGGAAACTTAGATTAGTTGTCTTTTACTCATCTTTGTGTCCGAGAATATTTTTTAAACAATTGTTGCAAAAGAAAGGCATGAACTAATCAGGTTAGAATCTATTAGAAGAAATCTTATCAGTACCCAAACACACCTATCTATCAATCCCCAATTGCTACTAAGTTACAGTCTTACAGATCTGTATCTCAATAGTTAAAAGCCAGCTCATACCTGTTTAAACTGAGAGGCTGAGATCTTCTCTTTGGAAGTAATCCTTTGTTCGTCGACATTTACAGTCGTATAAAAGAAGCATCTTCCTGAACCTCCTCACTTATATCAGCATCATCTTGCCAGCACACTAGACCACCTTATCTTCAATGCCTACAGAAATAAGTGTAGTCTTAAACTAGTGATGGATGTGGCATTCAGATTGTTAAGGTACATGCAGTAGAGGTAGATGCAAACCGGCAGATAAAACTATTTCTTCCTGTTGAGGTTGTGCAAAGCCCAAAATGAGAGGCACAGATCCACAGCAGACAATGAGCTCACTTCTTCCCATTTGATGATGCAAGGTACTGAAGGCTGGAAGTCACAGACTTTTGCAATATGACTGAACTTGGCTACTGGGTTATTTACCTGCATATCCCAAAAAGCCTATCTCCATGCACTATCATCTGCCTCATTAAAAGTTCTTGGATGCAAAATTTATGGAGGTTCCTTCCGAGATATGAATGGAAAGTGACAAATTTGCAACTGGATACCACTCTGGAGGCTTCAAATCATTTCTACCTTATTTCCATTGATCACTAACCCCTTAGAATGGGCCAGTTTCTTGCTTGATCTTTCACAAAGAGAGGATCCTTATGAGCCATGCCATGGTAGCTGTGGGGAATTACATCAAACTTCCCGTCCACCCTCAGTAAGAAACAGAGCAATGAGATATATAGCTTGGATTAGCTATTTGAATTGTTAGTTCAATTCAACTCTCTGTTCTACTTAAATTTAATCCAAATATGACTCGACAATACTCGATCTTGACCATGTTCTACTGTTCAGGTCGACATGAACATTTAATATTCCTACATAAAGTAAGATTAACAAGGACTAAAGTCTACCTTAGTTGTGTTGAATAAATATAAATGAAAAATCGATATCCCAATACTATGCCACATAATTTACATCCTAGTGCTCGTTTATGAAAGACATGCGGAAGAATACAGACAATATTTTATACCAAAATAAATACATGCATTATAAACAAAAGTATGCTTGACAATGGAACAGATCAAAATTGGTATGCACAAAGGATGTCACAAATACATTGGAACTAGAGTTCATAGGCACCAAAACGGTGCTTGGATGTACATCACAGTATACTAGGTTATGGAAAACCCAAGGCTTCTATTATCTAGTTTTATCTTTATTCGATTACCAAAAGAATGACCAACCTTTTCTTTCTCCATTAGTACACAGCTTGATGTAATCCCTCCGATGGATCTACAGCCCCAGCTCCTTTTTCAACTGAGCAAGAGTTTCCTCAATTTCCTCAATACTATCTTCAATGCTGTCTTCCTTGTTACTCTTCTCATTCCTAGAAGATTGAGATGGATTCCCATTCTGATACTCATCTGAAGAGCTGCCTTTTTCAGTATCCAAATCACTAATGTTAAGCTCCTTCTCCAGAAACTCAACAAATTCCTCACCAATGGCCTGAAAATCAGGACATAATTAAAAACGCATGCTGTTGTAATTGAAAGAAAATTTGTTTCAAATCACAAACATGATTGTAAATAAACTTACGGACAACTCTTCCCATAAGCTTTTAGGTGCCTCTTGCGAGTTTATTCCTGCTTCCCAGTTACGAAATTCAGCTTGTAGATCTTGAAAGAATTGCTCTGTAACATCATTTTTTCTGGTTATCTTTGGTCAAAGCAGCTCTTGCATTATAAGAATAATATGGCATGGTTCCTTCTATGAACAAAATCTACCTAGTGATATTTGAACATCTTTGAAAAATTCTCCTGCAGAGTAAATGGTTGTAGATTTACAATCAAATTAAGATCAGTAACTAGAAATTACACTATTAGCTAGCTATATCTGTTGACAACAGCCTAAAAGGATGAGGAGGTTTAACAATGTTTCTAAGGAAAGAGAGAGACTTAGGAATCAATAGCAGCTCATAGAGGGAAGAAAACATGAGGAATATGTTCCATACCAAAACCATAGAATTCCTCATCAGGTTCACTTCTACTCTTTTCAGCTGTTCTTGAGAAATCACCACTTTGGTTCCCATACTTGAACTGTGATTCTGAATTCATCAAGGTATTGTATGCATGTTTGATTCTCATGAATTTCTGCTGAGCATTTGCCTGCTAATGCAAGAGAATATACGAATGAACATAAGGCTTTTGCAATACGGGGCAAACTAACAATGCAAGTAAAGACAACCCCTCAAGCAAATTGAGAAATCACCAGAAGAAATTGAAGAACGCTTTCATGTCTCAACTCTCAAGGAAAAAAGAACTGCAGCACAACAACTTATATTTAAGAAATCGCTCAGATTTGTCTTTACAGCTTTGCTTCCTAAACGATTTAAACTTAGGAGACTCCATAAGATTGAAATTAAGCAAATCCTCAAAAGCACAAACACGAAGTTATCATGTTATTGCACAGTTGCATTGAATAATCTCGATCTGATGCACGAACAAGCTTGAGAAGCAATTACTATCACCTCCTTGTTGACATCAGGATGGTACTTGAGGGCGAGCCTCCGGTAAGCCCGCTTGATCTCACGCGGGCTGGACGAAGGGGACACGCCGAGGACCTCATAAGGCGACTCCCTGCGACTCGCCCTCATCTGAACGGCGCGCCGCCACGGCCCGCCACGCTGTCTCTTGCTCCAGCTCCATCGAACGCACGCCGGACGGGAGGACCCAGCGGCGCGGTAGCGCCGAGGAACGATCGAGCTGAAGACGGAGGCGCCGAGAGAGAGCGGAGAGGCGGGCGAAGGAGACGAACGGATCGCGACGGCGAGCGGCGGAACCTGATCCATTCTTCCACACCATTCGATTATTTGCTTCTTTTTTTCATTTAAAATTTATATAAATTCGTAATTAAATCCTTAGATAGCTATTGGGCCCAAATAATGGGCCTATATTGGGCTGAGTCCATACCCAAGATATCACCTACTCCTTACAATGCTTTCCATGTTCAAACCAGTTTCCATCCATAATTAATTAAATATTAATTAATTAATTTATTTATTTATTTATTCGCCTCATTGTATTCCAAATAACTCCACTCGGTAGCTAGAGACAGTTGAACGTCCCGTTTCCTTGCGAGGACTTTGGCTCCTCTCCTTTCCGTCCACGCCATGTCCTTCCTCTATAAATATATCCGCCTTCCATGAAGAGCAGCTGTGTGAGGGCCATGGGCGACCGGACGATCGCGGCGGAGTTCGAGGGCACGCTTCTCAAAGTAGACGATCCCTTCCCTTACTTCATGCTCCTCGCCTTCGAGTCCAACTCGCTGGGATTGGTCCGGTTCGCTCTGCTCTTGTTGCTGTGGCCGGTTCTTAGATTGCTGGGGCGGATGGGCCGGGATGGGTTGGTCCTGCGGGTGATGGCGTTCGTGGCCGTGGCGGGGGTGGAGGCGGCGGAGGTGGAGGCGGCGGCGCGGGCGGTGCTGCCCAAGTTCTTCATGGAGGACGTGGATATCGCGGTGTGGCAGGCGTTTCGGTCGTTCGCGAGGGGGCGGCGGGTGGTGGTGACGCGGTGGCCGCGGGTGATGGTGGAGCAGTTCGCGAAGGAGCATCTGTGCGCCGACGTAGTGGTCGGGAGGGAGATCGGTGTGAACCGGTTCGGATTCGCCACCGGTTTGGTCGAGCCGGAGGAGGTCGCCGTGAAATTGGCGAGAGTGTTCGGTGGTGAACCGATCGATGTGGGGTTGGGTCGACCGGAGTCGGACCGGGGTTTCTTATCTCTCTGCAAGGTAAATAAATTGCTTTTATTAAAATTTATTAATAGAAATTTTAATGAGCCGGATTTAATTAATTAATCAGGAAAAATACAACTCTCCGATTCCCTTACTGTCGACCGAGCCGAGTCAGACCGGACTAGTCGAACCGAACCGGCCTCCGCCTGTGATATTCCACGACGGTCGGCTCGTCCGACGGCCCACGCCGCTGACGTCGCTGCTCATCCTCCTCTGGTTCCCGCTTGGCCTCGCCCTCGCCGTCCTCCGAATCGCCGTCGGCCTCCTCGTCCCCTTCCGGTGGATGCCCTTGGCCGCGCCGCTCCTAGGCGGCAAGCTCATCGTACGCGGCCGCTCCCCGCCGGGCACCAGCAGCGGCGTCCTCTTCGTGTGCACCCACCGCACCCTCATGGACCCGGTGGTCCTCGCGGCCGTGCTCGGACGCCGCATCCCCGCCGTAACGTACTCCATCTCCCGCCTCACCGAGCTCCTCTCCCCCATCCCCACCGTCCGGCTGAGCCGCGACCGGGCCGTCGACGGCGCCCGCATCCGCGCCGAGCTGGCGCGAGGCGACCTCGCGGTGTGCCCCGAGGGAACCACCTGCAGGGAGCCGTTCCTGCTCCGGTTCAGCGCTCTGTTCGCGGAGCTCACCGACAGGATCGAGCCGGTGGCGATGAACCACCGGGTGGGGGTGTTCCACGCGACGACGGCGAGAGGGTGGAAGGGGATGGACCCGGTCTACTTCTTCATGAATCCGAGGCCGGTGTACGAGGTCACCTTCCTGGGCCAGCTGCCGGCGGAGGCCACGTGCGGCGCCGGCGGGAGGAGCGCTTACGACGTCGCCAACAACGTGCAGCGGATGCTAGCGACGGCGTTAGGGTTCGAGTGCACCAACTTCACGAGGAGGGACAAGTACAGGGTGCTCGCCGGGAACGATGGCGTCGACGGAA
>JBBMKF010205602.1:0-17514 GCA_037834155.1 Curcuma caesia
CGACACTTAAATTAGTATTTCATGGAAGAAAAAAAAATTAAAGTGCAGAAGAAAAAAAAAGATGAGTGCATGAAGTTATCGAAACTGCCAAGAGGGAGAGAGAGAGAGAGTCTCTTATTCATACCTTACGAAGGATTTATATTCTTACGGAGAACGCATATTCCTGTCGACCTGAGAGAGATCATTGGTCGGGGTTCGAAGAGATTGACTCTGACGATTACCAACCTGAGATCCTGACATGGGATATTTGGAGACCAAGTTTGTGAGCCTCGTAACCGCCTTATGACGCGGCAATCGCTAATTATTCTTTCATTTTGGCTTTATACATAGATACGAGGGTATCCAAGGGACCAGATTTGATAATCTCATCACCGCCTTGACTCCTTTGCAGGCACTGCACACTTGGGGGAATTTTGATAGTTTCTATATAAGGCGGAGAGTGACAGTCGAGACGAGATGACTGAAATCGAGATGACCAAGATTAAGACAGGCGAGACTGAGATGGTTGAGACGAGACGGTCGAGACGAGGAGGACTAAGATGAGACAGCCGAGACTAAGACAACCGAGATCAAGATGACCAAGATCAAGACAGTCAAGACCGGATGGTTGAGATCGAGATGGCCAAGACCAAGACAATCGAGATGAGGTTTTGAGATCGGATGACATTATTTTAGAGATCCAAGTGAGGTACAGGACTGAGTTCATGTTAAACCCGAAGTACAGTTCGAATCAGAGGCGACAACTATCTCATCCAGATAGAATTTTTTTCTCTCAAATTCATATTGACTTATTTTCCCAGATCAACCTAAAATTTGACTCTTAATCTTTATCCTAAAAAAATTCACGTCATCTATGGCACTCGCATTAGTCCTTTTTTGCATGCTTCTTCACAATCACATGGTGTCAGTCTCTTCAGCAGGCAGAATTTATTCTTCACGACCATTTGGTGTTGATTTCATCCTCTCTCATCAGACAACAGTGCCACCTGCTCAGTAGCTCCTCTTCTCTTCAAGGCCTTTTGTTTAGTTAGTAACTTATTATGCTTGGACACACATCAAATGAAGGTCCATTGGCACCAACTAACTCGACGCATCAGCATCTCTCTGCGTGGCTCGGCTTCTTCATGCTTCGATCCATGCGTTAATAATGCATGATTCCCACCTCAATTTGCATGCGGACTCGAATTGTCTTTATTTATTCTCTAGGAGAAATTTCAATAAATATAATTAAGAATTTCTAGTGCGATAAACAGCAAAACAAAATGGAGTTCGTAATGACTAATGATGGAAACAAAAAAAAACGAGACTTGCATAGCAATTTGTTACGAGCTTTTCTTTTATTTTCTTTTCTTTTCTACCTAAAATTAGTATAATTCGAATTTCATATGGATAAGCATGCAACCGCTATGACGTGTATTCGTACTCGTCACCATTTTTAAAGCAAAAGCGACAACGCACATTTATTGAAATTTTTTAAAACTAATATTTAAAAAAATTATATCCTTATCATAAATAATTAAATATCCACACAAGACGAGTCCAATTTCCACCGCCGCACGTAGTTTCTGAATAATCAGACGGGCGAGAAATCCCGTTGCCTTCGTTTAAAACGAAGTGGCATCTCTTCCCGACAAATCCCGTTCCGTTATGAGCCTTTTACGCCGAGCCGACAATGAGATCAGACCAAAGTATCGTGCGCTGTAGGGCTCGACGTGGCGGCTTCAGCCGCCGAGCTGAGCCGAGCCGAGCCGATAGGTTCTGTTTCGCCATCCCGTCACGTCGTCCGTTGACGTGAATGCTTACTTCCCTTCTTCTCTTCTCTGGGTAATGGCAGGCTTCAGATTTGCTCGTTTTCTCCGCTTTGCGAGGCCTTTCGATTCCTAGAGCTCGTCTGCGAATGGGGAAGGGGACGGAGGCGGCGTCGGGGCCACTGCGGTTGCGGTGCGCGGTCCAGAACTACGATTGGGGCCGCTCCGGCGGGGAATCCACGGTCGCGCGGCTGTTCGAGCGCAACTCCGGGGCGGAAGTCGACTTGGGCCGACCTTATGCGGAATTCTGGATCGGCACGCACGAGTCCGGGCCGTCCTTCGTGGAGGCGGACGGATCGGGGACGGAGGCGGTGACGCTGAAGAAGTGGATTGGGATGAACCCTGGGGTTCTGGGAGAGAAGGTGGAGGCGAAGTGGGGGAGGGACCTTCCTTTCTTGTTCAAGGTTTCCTTTTAAAGCTAATCCCCTTTTCCTTCAGATTGTGATTTGATGATGGCATTCTTTGCAGTAATATATTGCTAAAGCTATCATCATTTAGTCTTTTCGCCTCTCCACAATCTGTTCGAAGTTGGGTTTTTGATTTGATAGTTCTTTTTGTTGCGTGATCGGTGGTAGGTCCTATCAGTGGCGAAAGCGCTGTCGATTCAGGCTCATCCCGATAAGGAGTTAGCGAGGATGCTGCATGAGATGCGGCCGAACGTGTACAAGGATCCTAACCACAAGCCAGAAATGGCGATTGCTCTGACCGAGTTCAAAGCGTTGTGTGGTTTCATCGGCGTTGAGGTGCATTAGTCGTTCCCTTCTTGTAATTCAACACGTCGGTATGCTTTTGATCAGAGGTTTTAGTCCGTTTCAATCACATACTTCTCTCTAATTTCATCCCTTTCTTTCTGAATCTTTTGTCGACGATGATTCTTGGTAGTAGCACAAGGTACAAAGTGATTGCTGCATATTCATTGTTTTGGTGTGCCATGATATCAGGTGCCATCCGTCTGCTGTTAGGCCTTTTTCTTTTGTCCTTGATAAATTCAATTACATGGTTTGTTCAGGTAATCGGCTTGGCCAATTCTAGTTAATTAATTCGATGATGTATGACTGAATTGATTCAGTTAACATACTTATCAGTGCTGAGTGGGTTCAGGATCATATCAACTACTTTTTCCCCTCCTTTTTGTTAGTTTCAGACTCATCAATCACTGCTATTGTTTTTCTAGTAGTTTTATGAGCAGTGTTACCTTTTTGTGCTAGGCTAAATAGCTACATCGACACCTGGACTTCATTGCCTTGTGTAGGTTTATTTCAACTTTTATGCATCTACCTTTAGTAGGTTTTCTACTTTTTCTTTATGTTGCTTTAACTAGCTTTAATCAGAGTGCTTGGACCATTTGGTTGCTCATGCTAAAATTACCAAACTTATGAGCAAGTTATTGATGAAACATAGGATTGTGTCCTAGTCAGCAATATCATGACAAGAGAGGGGAGGACCATGGGAATTTTTATTAATAATCAAATGTGCTTCCATGCATTATCTAGTATATGGATGAAATACAACACATTTTTTTTAAGATCTTCTTTGTTTTCAAGCTTTATTGTTGACACCCTGTGCTAGTACTAGTGCCCCTTCAAGAGAGGAGAGGATAGATTTCCCTTCTGTCTCTATTTCTCTATTTTAGAGAGGTGGGGAGGGAGTTTCAGATTGCACTTGTGGAATTTGCACAAAGGGCCACATAGTGTTATGGTAAAGGGTTTAGTGGTGATCTAAATCAAGAGATAGGAACTTGTGCAATGCACACACAGGATTGTTGGTCAGTGGGGGTTTGTGCATCTAAATGTAAATGGTAAAGGAAATGGAATTTCCTGATTGATACATTGTGTGCATTTGTTGTTATAACAAAGACACAAGTTGTTGCTAGTTGTAGATGCCTAGGAAATGGCAGAGGATGTTTGTTTTTGTTGGTGCCTCTTCTTTGTTTTTGGTTTCGACATCATGATATGATGTAATAGAAGGATGAGGTTTAGACGATGCACAAGGATTCAAGAATAAAAAACTAGCGGGCCAACACTATTGCAAGCAACTATTGAGAATTGTTTTACTTTGATATCACTTTAGACAACACTAGATTGCTTGTCCATATTCAGCAACCTTATGGGCAGAGCATAGATGAGAGAAAATGTTTATTAAGGATCAAAATTGTCCCAAACAATAGGCATAACTCTCTTACATTTTTTTTAGGATGGGCATAGTGTAAGGCATAACTCTCTTACATATTTTTCTTTCCCAAATTTAATGGCTGCACTATGCTAGTTTATGCATATAATTTAGATTCTCTATGCACATTGTAGTGAGTATTTTCATGATCAACTTATGGTTGCAGGAGCTCAAGAATGTTCTTACTTGTGTACCTGAAATCACAGAACTGGTTGGCAATGAAGAGGCAAGCAAAATAATTAGTGCTAAAAGTCTAGATGGAGATTTGAACACAATGGTTCTTTTAAAGTCCATCTTCACTAAGCTTATGTCCACAAGTAAGGAGGCAGTTGCAAATCTGGTCTCTAAATTGAAAGGCCGTCTAGATGTTGAAAATAAGGTAAGATTCTTTGCACTATCTTTCTCTAACTTCTGAGTTTCATAGTCAAGGAGTCTTTACTTTGGTAATTGCTTTGTTGATATAAATCTGCATATGAACAAGCACTAATCCTTGTTATCTTATACCGAGGCTGCTTGATGAACTAGTGTGTGTCTGTTTTATTTGTCTCTCTTTGGTAACTCGATGTAAGATTCTTTGAAACTGAAATGTGAGGTGCTTGATGGTCATTCTCTGGGCTTAACTGACCTTCCTTTTGTCATATGGGTTGCTGCTGCCTATTGAAATTGAAGAATCTCATGGTTAACACTTGGCACAGTTATTACTGATTGATCCCCGACTACAGCCATACTGACACACTGGATTACTTGAAAACAGAGACAAAATAAATAGTTGTGTCAGGATAGTTACATGTCTGTTGTTTTAATCTGTTAGCCAGTTAGCTTGCATCTCACATAACCATCTTCTGATACCGGTACCTGATTTTTCTGCATTCCTTGCTAAACATATTTTAGCTGTCTTGGAGAATACTCTTGAAAATGTTAGTGGAAATTTTGGCCTTCTACAAGCAGAAACATATTTCCCCTTAAAAGAACTGAAGTATGTGACAAGCAAATCAATACACTTGTGATAGCAGGGATGAATAATTGCTGCCAAGAGACATTTCTCATTGTTAAATTTTGATTGATCCAACTGGCATAGTTACAATTTTTGTCCCGATATTGAAGATTTCCTGACAGTTCTTTTGGTGCAATTAGATTAGGACACTAACTGAGAAAGAACAGCTAGTATTACTACTAGAAAAGCAGTATCAAGCTGATGTTGGAGTCATAGCAGCATTCTTCTTCAACTACTTGAGGCTCAACCCTGGCGAAGCACTGTATATTGGGCCAAATGAACCTCATGCTTATCTATCAGGAGAATGCATTGAGTGTATGGCTGCATCAGACAATGTCGTGCGCGCTGGACTGACACCCAAGTATATTGATGTGCAAACTCTCTGTTCAATGCTAACATACAAACAGGTAAGTGAACTTCTGTCTCAGCATTTAGCACATTTGCATGTTTAATAGACAATGAAAAATCCATTCACCTGTTTTGATATACACCACTTTAGCACAATATGACCACCCTTCATGCAGGGCTTTCCTGAAATTATTCGCGGGGTTCCGTTAAACCCTTATGTAACGCGGTACACAGCTCCTTTTGATGAGTTCGAAGTTGATCATTGTTTGCTACAGCCCAAGGAGTCTGTTGTTTTTCCTGCCATACCAGGGCCATCTATTTTCCTCGTTGTGGCTGGGGAAGGCAAAATGCATATGGCTTCTGGAGATGAGGAACAAAAGATAGCAAAGGGAGATGTGTATTTCGTGCCTGCTCAAAATGAGATTATACTGAGTGCTGCTGCTGATGAACAAATTACCATGTATCGAGCTGGAGTAAACAGCAGGATATTTGATTAAGTCAGATTTCATTGTGTCAAAGTTTAATATTGATATAGCTTACAGGTGTATCGACAGTGGGAAGAAATGAAAAATTTATGTTACAAATATAAAAGAATTACAGTATTATTGTACATGGCATATTTTCCTGTTTGAATGTATACATTAAGTCAGATTAGTCTTTGGCAAAGGAACTTAAATATATACTCAAATAAGACCTCGGATCTTCTTCCCCTGTTTCTTGTGGTATTGTTTTTGTCAATCAGTTGACCTTGTGGAATCTGTACACGTCTCAACAGATCATGAATATGCTTTCTTCACTCAAGAAGATTTAATCTTGAAAAATGATGGAAATGAGAGAAGAGAACTCATCACTGTCTTGATGTGGGGCATGTGCTCGCTTCAGTGTTTATTACCCTCGTATTGTATGAACCGCATAGGCTGCATTTGTGGTACAGCCAATGGAAACGAGACGAGCCTTTGTTCCCGCAATCGTTGCATAGAATTTCCTTGTGGAAAACAGAAACTTGAACGATCAGAATTTCAATTTGGTTTAGTGTGCAACAGCAATAGGAAGGCCGAGATGAGAGATGAAAACCTGGCAACGATCTCTGTATTCTTCAGGAAGCTGTTCTGCAGCCAACAAAGCATCAAGCATGCCGAAATAGACCTGATGAGAAAATGTCACTGATCTGTATAAAATACTGAAAGACACTGAGCGCGAACAGCTTGTCGGGAAAAGTTTGGAATTGGAATTCCAGATTTGTTTTAGTTAATTCTTGTGCATGGAATTATGAACTATCTAATAGCAAAAGAGAAGGATTTTTATGCCTCAAAAAATGCTTGGCTTCCTCCCTTTGGAAGTTCCCCAATTATCATTGAATTTTTACTTCTTGGTTTAGAATACCAGAAAGATAGCATAGTTCCTAAGGTTAGGATGATAAAAATTCTAAGCTTTCTCAACCGAAATAGATAGTCATAGTAGTCTAGAGATAACATTCTAAACGACAAGCATTACCGTCATGTCTCCCAAAGACTTGCTGCAGATAGGGCAGGTATAGTGACTGCAAGCATATGCCTGTGAGATTCAGAATACAAATTAGCCTCTACCATCCTATAAGTTCTCCGACAGAAGAAACTGGAGATGTTGCTGAAATCATATCGATGCTCCAGGTAAAAGTTACCTGAAAGCAAGCTGAATGCATGAAGTGGCCACAAGGTAATGCTCTAACAGGTGCACTTGATGTAAACATGAAATCGTAACATATGGGGCAATTTGATTCCAGACCTTTCTCCAAACAGTTGTGTTCCACTAGCTTCATACCCAAACAACAGTTGCATTTCATGCAGTGAAAGAAATCAATTCCAAGTCCTTGTCCAAGACGACATAAATTGCAGAAGGGGCAGTGATACACAGTCCTGACGTAAACAAAAGCATTTCCACAGAAAATTTCAGAACAATCAAACACTATGTTAGTAGAGTACTACTGTTGTTCCATGACAAAGCCATCAGAAAATCATTTTTGTAAGATCTTTCTAATACAAACACATACTACAATGGCATGGTCTACTTCTAATTAACATAAATATACACCCAATATCTTTATCAAAGCACATTGAACCCTCCATGTGCACAACATTCTCTAATTGTCTGGTATAAGACTTGTAAAATAATCTTTTAGTCACATACGCAGAAGCAATACATACTAGGTTCCTGTGAAATTAGTCTCTCTTAATCACAACTGTCTAATTAACTAGAAACAAAGGCTTATCTTTATATCTACATGTTGTTGCAACTGATAAAATATTGATTGACCATTTATTCTGAACAAGCAAAGTTGGTAGGAAAGAACCCATCATCCCCTGATAGTAAAGTGGTCCTAAGCTTCAATATTGCACCAAATGAGCAATTGAACAGGGAAATAGGAGCAAGCCTTAATTCAAACCCATAAAATATTTGATTTAGGGAGTGCAAGGACCACCCTTGGATCCACTCATTATTGCACCATGGGTTGAAAATTGAAATTGTTATCAGTATTCTATAGTCAAGAAAACTAAAAACTGCAAAATAGGATTGGCAGCAAGGGAATAAATCCTGAAAAAAATGAAGAAATTTAACAATAGAATGCACAAAAATACAAGCAAACAATCATATAAATCATTTATTTGAAGAAAATAAAACATTAATAATTTTTTAATAGCTTAGACTAGTTGTATTCTAAAGGTATCTAACATTTTAAGCATACAAGTAAATATCATCCACGTAGAAAATTTCCAATGCCACTATCCTATTTCTGAAAAGTTTTTTTTTTTAAAATGAACATTTTTTATTTATGGATATTTGTCATTCTTAGTTGCACAAATTGTTTTCGTAAACTAGCATGTCATTTGAAAAACATGTCCAAAAGCATACCTATCATTTGTAATCCTAGATAATAGCCAAGTACCAATTTAAAAAGCCCACTATTGACTTATAAGATATGCAACCAATTTTGATTCCAAATGCAGAAGAAAGAACTAACAGTTTGGTGTAAAGTTTAGATACAAGATTTATGTACCACTTTAATTTCAGGAAAAATGTTTGTGTTTAATAAATTGGTAACAAATGTTAAAGGAACTAAGAGGAGTACCGTTCATCATCAAAAAATTTACAAAATTTGCAGAAGTATTTAGCCATTGGAAATTCATTGCAGGTAGGTGTCTTGCATGTTGGGCCAACTGGTTGGACTTTCAAACAGTTCATGCACATCATCTCTGTCACTGCTTTCCTGAAGATTAGTTAGAGAGAAGGTTAAACCTAGGAACATCCAAGCTGCATCAATTCCTGGATATATGTATGTCCAATCTACATGACTATAATGGCATGCAAACAAAGAATACACACTTTTGAATATGATCATCAACAAATAAGCAATCTTTTATATGGTACAAAACTACAAATATTCAGGATCATATTGACCAAGAACTAATGAAAACTTTAAGGTTGTAACCATGGTTTCAGGTATCAAATGATAGCGAGGCCAAAATGTATACGCTAGCTGCCAACCGATACCAAATCATGGATTATGTCATCCGAATCAACAAAGTTTCAATCGTACTGACTGAAACAAGGCTTACTGGCCAATACCATCCATAATTAACTGAGATAAGAAGATTTTATTACCATGATTCACTCTTTGATGTCATTTGCCGATCATGAGTGGAAAACACACTTTAACAGAGAAGGAGCACCAACTAGAGGGCCACTATACCTTGTACTTATGTCTGTTCTACTCCTATTGTGATAGTCCCCATTGATTAATCAAGATTTATTTATGGGCATGTGAAAAAATTAGTTTCTATATCAGAAATCCTAAAAGCATTACTCAATTTGGGCTTTAAAAATTATGAGGTTATGCTTACTAGAATGCTATAAGAACCAGTGCCCTCGAATAATGCACAATACTAATTTTGGTATGAATATGCTACTCATTACACTACCTAATTTTCGTATTAATAAGTATAATCATTAGTTGAGATACTTTTTACATTTGTAACTTATTTCTCCAAACTTTTTATTCAAATGATTTTCTAATTGCTTTAGACTTATCATTAGGAAGTAAATGAAGATGGCTATAAGAGACTTGGTTATATTTAGAGAGAAGCATGCTATTTTGAGGTGAAGAGGACTAAACACTTGTACTTGGAGGCATTTGGAGCTTTGACATGACACTATACTGAAACCATGGACAATACTTTAAGCATAGGTTAGAAACCAATAAGATACTATTTCTCCGTATTCAAGCTTTAGTTGTCCCAAATGCACGAATGAAGTTGGTTGAATCGTCAGTAGTTCCACTGAAACCCACATGCTTTTTTCCCTCAACTTTCTGTGTTCTTACAGTGATCTTCATCCAAATATTTTTCTGAACACAAAAACAGGTCCCAAATACAGAATAGAATTTATTAACTTAAATTGGTGGTTCAAATTTCTGATCTGTGTCCTCTTTCTGGTAGGTTTCAGTTCAATAATCTCATTGGAAGAATTCTACTCACAAAACACTCTCCTGTTGGGTCTTACAAATATGCTACGAGTTCCAGACCAGCAGAAACTGTCTACCACAGATATACTGCAAGAAGTCATGTGATAAGCTTTGTTTTTTTCTCTTAAAAAATTTTCTAGAGAAAATTTATTTTCACCTAAAGCATACATAGAACAATAGCTTATGTCCAAAATTGATCATGCATATGAAATGAGATTAAAAAATTTTGTTTCCTTGTTTGATTGCTGTCAAACAGTGGGAAGTTGGCTTAGGCCTTGACAACCAAAAGGTATCTACAAATTTTGTCAAGGGAAAACATTAGCAAATTTTGATAACCAACAAAGCACTAAGAAATCAACCAGGAAAGCAGTCAATGGTGTTTCTGAGACATCACCTTTAAGATAGCAAATAATTTACCTATCCATTGTGTGGTCACTGACATGGTCATGGCAGAACCTGCAAGTAAAGAGTTTCTTACAACAGACTGCAAGGACCTTGCAGTTTCTTTTATAGTGCTCGCAACCAAATATCTCTTGCTCTACATCGCGATATGCGGGTGAGCATCCAGGGATATCTTCATCTTTTCCATCTTTAGTGGCAGATGAGTCTGGCAGTTTCTGTTGAGCAGCTAACCAACGACTGCAGCAATCAATACAAGGGTCAAAATAGGTCAATACAAGGTATGGAAATAATAGATGTACAACAGAAACCTTGTCATTAGATTCTGAATAAGATATGCCTTTCCTCTTGGATCAAGTGTTGGGTCTCGAGAAACCTTTCGTATCTCTGCTTCCAATTCGTTTTGATTCATTCGAAAAATATCCTTCCAACCAGGCTTGAATTTCTGATCATTGTGATCACAATGTTCTTGCAGTTCAGATCCTAATAGAGTGTCGCAAATCCAAAGATGAAAAAATGTAACTTTTATTTATATTTGTCAAAAAATGGCCATAATTCAAATTATTCTTAACGTACAAGACAAACCTTTTGGAAGAATGGTTGCCTCTCCAGATGGCTGCGATGAACATACAGGCCTCTCAATCCACCATTCACTTAACCACTCATTGAACATAGTGTTTTTGGTTGCTTCCCTCCATGTTTCCATCATCATGTCTTGTTCCTCTTCTGTCAAAACAGAAGTTACCCACGGTAACATTGACTGAAGAATTTCTGCTCCAGTCATCCCAATTATGCGACCAACTATTTTTTCCTGCTCTTCCATGGAAAAGTACTTGTTAAACAATGGCCAGAGTTCAAGTTCTTCCATATAAACATGTTGGTCCAAAGTAACTCTTATAGATCTGCACATGCTTCGAAGCTTGGTGGCCAGCTCATTGTGCTTCCTCGTCCAACCAATATCATCAACAGAATAAATGCCGCGCCTTCCAGTATTGTCAGTTTTCTCATAGGTATTGGTATTTCTGTCATGTAGTAGTGAAAGCTCTGAAAGAACTGCAGATATCTCGGCAAATAGCTTCTCCTCTTGTTTGTGGTCCAGAATATAGGAGTGGCTGACATTGTGAAGAGCTTCTCTTGATTCTAAAGCTGGAAAAACAATCCGATCTTCAGCATTACTGTGAGCTTTGTACAGGCCCCACAACAAACAAAATTTACCACTAAATTTCCAGAGAAATGCCTTCTGGTCATCACAATTTATAAGCTTTTCAGACTCTGTATCCAGATATTCCAAATCCTTACGGATTGCTTTATGAAACTTAAATATGCTATCAATGGGCCTGAATGGATGGGGCACATCTGATAAGATGGTCTCTGTCTCTCTGGAAACGAGACTTGAGTTTATATAAGGAATACAAGAGTTGGAAGACATGGAAAACTGAGATTTTCTAGCGAAGGAACCTACAGCAACAGTACTGTTGGTGAGTCCTAATTCAGGAGCAAAGCAAGCTTGTCCATTGCAAATTTTCTTTTGTGCAACTGAAATATCAGAAGATCTGAGGACACTATTGTTTCTACGAGACTCTAAGAAACTACATTGGTGAACAGGACCCTTGTCATTTTCTCTTTCTACAGATGGTAACTTGCTTGATGGAGGAGCAAGGGCAAAAACTGTTTGACTGCAGTCTTCCTCTATCTTATCCTTCTCTTCCTGACAGACACCCTTTGCTACCTTTGATGACAAACATATAAATCTTCCAGATCTGGAGATACTGAGAAGATAGCCCTTGCATGCCCAACCAGAAAAAAGAGTAACCAATGCATTCTCAGATGATGATGCTGCAAAATAATAATATATACATATTGAAAGAAAAAGATGCATAAGAAACAGCTTCAACAAAATGTCTCAAGCATATAGGTTTTACAAGATAATGTGGTTTTAAAATGTGCTAAATGGCAATAATCCTCACTTGAACAGATTGATAAATCATCTGCCTAGAACTAACATTTGTTTAATGCATCAGAGTATTTGAAAGGATGAAATAAGACCTGCCAGTTTCATGTTCTGGAGAAATGAGTTTGCTTCCTCTTCGCAAAGGGTTGCAACTAACCATGGTAAAACACGCTCAATTAGTTTCAGAGGCATTACACATATGCTCTGATAAACAATCTCCCGTTGCCTTTCTGGAGAAAAGGATACCCTTGCTAGTGGAAGCACCTATAAGAGCAAAAGTTTACACCACTGACATCATGTCAATGATATCTTACAAAAGTGGCCTTGCCAACATATTGATATATACCTCAGCTTCCTCGGCATTGAAATGCTTTTGAATAGTGTCCATAATTTGATCAGCATGTGAACAAAGCTTTAAACAAAATTCCGTGGATAATGAATTTGCTCCACCTTGTTGAATATGCTTGAATAGGAATCTAAGATTGTTAAACTGTTCCTTTTCCACAGCATGAACTTCCACAAATGAAACTGGCACATCCACTGCTGGAAATAAAATTTGATCTTCAGCTATACTGCAGATAGAATTCCACAATTATCAGAAAGGAAAAGGGAACACCCTGAAGAAAGTCCCAACTATTTAGGGTTAGTGGTTACATGGATCTTGCTTTTCCATTGAACTCTAGGCAAGCTTATATCACTAGTAATATTTTAATCTCTCAAATAACTTTTAATTACATTATTTAGGATTTTATTTGATGTCCCTTTTTCTTTCACCCTTTCAATTCTAATCAATTCAGTTTAGCTAACTATTAGAACTGGTTTGACTTTGGAAATGTTCAACACCATTTTAACCTATTTTCTTACATTGTAATTATAGAACTACACCTAATTGCTCCCACAAATTAATCTGGTTAAAAAGCAGTGCCCTGATGATTATCACAAGCAGCTAGCATGCAGAAATATGAACAAATATATTTAAATAACAGGATATTGTGATGCAGTGGTTCAGAGTACTTGTGGCCATGCTAGCCTTAACTCTTTGGGGTCATCATCTTTTACAACTAGATGCCACAAGTGACTTCGAATATTTTTCTTTAGAAGAAGGAAGGGGTATCATAACTAACCAGAAGGTGATACCTGTGATAAATACATACATCAGCAACAAATTCAAGCCTTGAATAGAAGGTTGATAGCTCAGTGAAATCTTGAGTTAACTGTATTTGCCTTGCATCTTTTGCAATGTCATTGACCTCCTTTCTGATAGCATTATGCCAGTCTAATATTTCATTTATTGGATAAATTCTGGGTGAGTTGAGATTATAGTCTGATTCTGCATGTTTTCTCTTCCTGGTATGAGAATAATTGACACCACTCAAGAGAAAATCATTTTGCCTCATAATCTGTTTTTTCAAATGTTTCCCTTTCATCCAAGCAAATATGACCTGATTCATTCGGAGCCACAGCCTTCAATTTAGATAACTAATCAAAAATTTGTGATTATGGAATCACATTCTTACCTGCTGAAGAAGCTTGTCTTCGGGTACTATTTTGTATAAGCATGTTATCATATCCTTATGTTCGTCTGGTGAAACAGAAGAACAAAGCCACGGAAGGAGTTCAGCCATTATGTTCACAGGGATGCTACATAAAAAATGCCAAACCAAATCAGCCTGCTCTTTAAGTGAGAAATTCTTGATAATCAGTGGAAAAACCTGAAACAAAAACAAGCAATTTGGAAGCAGTTTTCAACTGACTGATATATTAAAAATTCACTAATGTAGAAATTGTTAGACAAAAAGTAAGACTTGCATGTTAAGACCAGTTCTAAAAGAACCAATTAAATATAATACACAATGGAGAGACTCTTGCGACTAAAACAATTATTGACTTAAGTGAAGAAAATCTGGACAAGACACCTAGGTGACAAGATAATTCAATTTTTTCTAGCATATGAAGATTCAACATACACTAGAGTGTAAAAAAACAGGAAGAGTCATGTTGAACATATGACAACTGCTAGGTACTCCAGAACCTCAATGAGATCAACTTTCTTAAAGATTCAGTATACATGGCTCAGACAATAAATCAATAAGAACTACTCACAGACTGAACAGAAAGATGAAAAAAAATGCATCAGAATTATACAAGATAATAAGCAAACCTGCTCCTCCTCCTTGCACATGTGCTGCATCAGTGATGCTTGTATAGCACCAGTGTATGAGGCAATTTCTCTTCTAACACTAGCATCCTTATGAACATTCAAGTCCAGCAGTTTAAATAATTGTTCAAAAAGGCCATGCTCCCCCTTGTGTTCCAGGCAATATGTTTGTGCTACATTCTTCACACGTCTGTCAAGAGCTGGAAAAATGACCTGCAAGTCAAGAAGTTTTAGACAGCTAACAATGATAATAAATACAGCAATGTATTTCTGCACTGCACCATGACACTTTTTCTTTAGCGGCAATGCCTGAATCAAAGAAGCCAGCTAGTGCTGTTACGGTATCATCTAAATTTAAAATTTTCATCTCCAACTTTGATACTAATGCAATCTGCAGTGAATGCACAATACGAGCCAGGAAATGGTGATGCAGAAGCTTATCTTAATACAGAAACAGCAAGCTAAAAGATACTTGTTAATAGAACACCAAAAGTAGCCACCGTTAATGGTCACACACATATCATTGCTCATCAAACCGGGCAACTCAGTCAAAAATATTTCCTCAGTTAATAGAGGCCAGATTTATGGACAGATTCGATGCCCTATCAGGAAAATATAGCCGTCGAGCATAAAAACATGGCTGCAACCAAATCGAGATGAAATATCACAACTTTCCTTAACTTACTCAAAGATTCTTGAATCCCGTTAGAACTTAGAAGTGCGATTGTAGGAATTATTGAATAAGATTCTAACCGCATTACCAAAAAAAATCCACACATTAACCTGATTCATCAAAAAGTACCAGGCGATCGAGTACCTCGTCCTCCGCATTGGAGTGGTGCTGGTACATGGCGAAGAGGAAGCGGCAGCGCCGTGATACGTCCTCGACGTCCCCAACGCCATCAGTGGCAAGATCTACGGCGGCACAGTGGAGGCGATCAAGTTCGGATCGAATCGCCTTGTGGAAGCAGAGAAAGAAGATGAGCGGCGAGGACCCTCCTCCCGAGCTCCTCAGCCTCTCTAGCAAAGAACGGGAAGAAGACGACGACGACGAAGAAGAAGATTCCATGGTTTCAGACGGCCTTTCCTCCTCTGCCGCCGCCGTTGGCGTCCTCGTCGACATCCACGCTACCAAACTGGGAAATGGAAAGGCTCCTTTTCGTCTAGACGACGATAAACTCCGAACCAGCGACGGAAGCACGAGGTTTTTAGAGAGCGTTGGTTACGTCTAACCTCTACGAGACTTTATTACGCGACGCCGGACCCAGTTTTCTCATTCGTCATTCCTTGGTTTCCCCCCGGTGCAAATGCGGGTTAGTCGATCGGGTTCGTTACTCCCTGGACCATCCCGACGCCAAAACCGAGTCATTCATGTTCTCCAAGAAACTGAACCGTTCGATGGAGAACAGTAGTAATCCTGGCCTTACAATCCACGGAAGGTTGACCATTGACCGGAACTCGTTGTCGGTTCCGACGCGGGGACACGTAGAAAGCAGGCGATAGGGAAATTTACCTCAGGGAGTTGCCCTGCGAGCCTATTGGTCATCAGGCAGATAGTCGAGGGGCCCGCATTCTGGAACCAGGTCCTGCATTAAGGTAATGTTCTAGGTAGGCATCCGCTGTGTAAAATAAATAAGGCTTGTGTTTACGAGATGAGATGGAGCGAGCGGATGATGTGGTAGTTGAGGGAAAAATCGATTGGCACGTGGACAGCACGAATTGGTATTAAATAAATATTTTTTTAATTATTATTAGTCAAATATTAATTAGATTGATTTACTTATAATTATTTGCTGAGGTTGACCTTGTTAGATTGGTATTATTACATAATGTTATAACACCCTATTTATATTTATAATCAATATGAGTGAGTATTATAATACGACTTCCAATTCTTTAAAAACATTTAATAAATAAAATTTATAAATAAATTTAAAAAATAAGAATAAATATGAATAAGTGTTAATATTCAAATAAATATGAATGTGTGTTAAGGTTCAAATTAATACAAGTGTGTATGGGAGATATTAATATAATGAATATGTGACATGTGGATCTAAATTTTTTAAAAGAATGTTATAATATTCCATATACATCAACATTTAATTCTTTGAACACGATTAATGAACAATATTGTTTTAAAAATATATTTATTTATTTAATATAAAATAAAAATAAAGATGAATAATAAAATCAAGTGTTAATATTAAAAATAATATGAGTATGCCAATTAAAAAAAGTGTTAATGTAATAGGTATATTGTATGTGAATCTTATATTTTTAAAAAAATATAACGTATATTAACCCTTAGTTATTTTCGTAAAAGATGTATTGTTGTAAAACATATGCTATTACAAGTATAATATATTTGTGCCTTTTTATTAGATTATTAATTTATTATAAATTATTTATTAAATAGATTAACAATTTAATGTTTGAGATCGTTTAAGTTATGAAGAATTAATTAGTCTCGCGAAGATATTTAGCTTGTGAATGTATAATAATTCTAATGAGACAGTAAAATATGATTATTAAAATAAAAAAAATAAACAACTCCTTTATCGGACTTCAATTGATTCCTTTTATTCTAATAGCCCCAAATAAGGCCCAATTTGGGGTGGGCTTCGGCCAATTCTATGAGTTATATGATAATTATTTTAAAATTTTATTTTTATAACAAAATTTTTTAAAAAAATATTGACAATCATCAAACGCAAAGAAATCATCTCTAGATTTAATTGAATAAAATTATTTTAAAATAAAAGATAATACTTTAAAGCAACTAAATAAAGATTTAAATAGTTTCAAAACTTTAACCATACAAAAAATTGAAATAACTTAAATATAATGATAAAAATTATTTGAAATCTTTGAAAAGACTTGACATAAATTAGACCGTTACAGATTAGATTCAATAATGAATAAATGAGTTTTGATTTAATATATGAAAAATATCGTAATTCAATTAATTTAAATTAAAATTTTTAATTTTTCAAAATTTGAATCCCCTTCATCAATATATCACTTATAATTTTATATGCACATACATTAGCTCATCAGATAAAAAAACATTATCTAAACATTTTTGTCTTCATTGAGCCAGCCATTAGTGTCTTTAACCATGATTTACAAATTAATTAAGATAAATCAAGTTGCACAAGTAATATATTAATTAAACTGTCTTCATCA
>JBBMKF010205708.1:0-17512 GCA_037834155.1 Curcuma caesia
GAAAAGCTCGAAGGGAGATAGTGGCATTTCGTTGTTCATGTATGTTTTTTCGTTTATGTGATATGTAAAAAATATATTGCACGCACATGCTTATATAATGCAATGGGCATGTATTTGATTTTCAAAGACATTCGTTTTTTATTTTCACTTTTCAAACAAAAATATTTATTAATTTTGTGAGTTTTCATATTATTTTAGCCTAACGAAATGCTTGATCCTCACCGAAAGTAAGAAAAACCTACAGGAGACACACACAAAAAAAACTTTATTGGGCCAAATCCTCCTACTCTTTGAAAAAGCCCAAACCCATTTGCTTGATCAGTGATTAGAGGTGAGCAAAGTGGGGATTCCAATCTGAACTTACTCAAATTGACTCCGTAATAAAAGAAACCTGAATTCGATCTTTAAAAAACGATCATCTAATTACTATAAGAAATACATCTATTAACAACGGAAATAAACGATCGTAATTTTTTTTATCAGTGATGGAATTAACGATGAATGAATTTTATTTGGGCCAGCAACCTCAATATGTTTATTATTTCTAACAGTCAAAGAATTTTACTGTTATTTTTTTTTAGCTTCTTAAATGTTCTTTCATGCATTTCAAATCTCAACTATTACATACATGTGTTCCTTTCTTTCTCTACTTGTATAATAAGTCTTTGTATAATTTTTTTATAATAATTGTTCCATATTGTTTTAAATTCTACCTCTTGTCCTACCTCCCAAATATATTTTTTATAACAATATCAAAAAAATTAATATCAACAACTATTATACCATATCAATAATATTCAAATCAAGTATTAAAAATTTATGATAATACAAATATTTAAGATCTTAGTCTACATACTTGCATGTAGAATCAGAAACACATTTATGTTCTTTAAATTTTTTAGTGATGTAGTAGATACACTACAACCATGAATATAAGATTGTATGAAACAAAATTATTCCTCTTTTGGATTCTTTAGACTAGAATAAGTACAGTAAAAAATACGTGTTTATCTTTTATGTGCATTCATGTCAATAAGTTATATGATGTTAATATTATCGACCAAGATAAATATTGCTATCCAAATTAATCAAATAACTGAAATTATCGGTTGAAAGTCTCAGTCTTACATTACATTTAGTGATTCCATTGCAAAGAGTAAGATGTTATATTAAAATATTTCTATGTATGAGAATCAAGAGAATGACATATTATATCTTATTCATATACATGCTTATAATGCTATTTCATATAGCTTGTTGTTATAACAAATACATATAAGCATTGAAGTCTAACAGTTAATAGAAAGTAATAATAACTTTTCATATTAAAATTTTCTTTTCTTTCTTAATATGCAACTACGCTGCCTATAACGAGTATGATTATATATTGTATATTCAATCAATTCATTATTTTTATTTCAAAAAATTATATAATTATTTATATACAACAATCAATATTTTATACAGACAAACTCTCTAACCAATATTTTTATATGGTAGAACTTAGGTGGGCTAGAAATCAATTGATAAATGTTATAGAAATATTTGAAAAATGATATTCCGCCTTTAATGCAACGAGCATGCTCATATAACGCCCGTATATGTAAAAATATACACGCCCACACGTGCTCATATAATGCAATGGGCATGCATGTATTTGATTTCTAAAGACATTCTTTTTATATTTTCACTTTTCAGACAAAAATATTTATTAATTTTGTGAGTTTTTCATATATTAAAATTTATTTTAGGCAAAGGAAATGCTTGACCCTCACCGAAAGTAAGAAACACCTACAAGAGACAAAAAATAAAATAAAAACTAAAAAAACTTTAACGGGCCAAATCCTTCTACGCTTTGAAAAAGCCCAATCCCATTTACCTGATCAGTGATTAGAGGTGAGCAAAGAGGGGATCCGGTCCAATCTGAACTTATACTCAATTTGACTCAGTAATAAAAGAAACCTGAATTCGAGCTTAAAATTCCAAACGATAGAAAAAGAAGAAAAAAAATCATCTAACAGAAGAATGCCATGGTAAAAACATGACAAAGCAATTAAGCTCGGATGAGGAAAGGCCTCTTGTGTGAATATTTGCATCATCAACTACGCAGCCAGTCACTCTTAAGAACAAGTAACATTCTATTCTTACGTGCGCAGATTTGCCCGCCACTTCACATGCATCTGCATGCATGTGATCTAACAAATTAAATATCGCAGCACCCTTCGAAGTAGAATCTGAATCTGCAATCTGCCGCCGCCAGGCCCGCCACCTCCATCTGTCTCAGCATATTCTGTTACTCCCCAATTCGGCTTGGAGATTGAATTCATTATAATTTTCTCAATAAAATTTTTAATAAATAAGATCTAACAGCAAGCTTTATAAACAAATTAAATGAACAATCTGAACGCAGTTAAATTTAACCCATGTCGATTCGATGAAACCCTTAATTTTTTAGGCTTAGAGTAAAATTTAATTGGGTCGTTTTTTAAAAAGAAGAAGAAGAATATATAACAACACAGATCTATAGGAAAGGCCTCACAGAAAAGCCATGGAAACCAACTGTCCAAGTACGGACAATTTATATATATATATTGGATGATAAGCACGAGCTCGTGGTTCTTCCTTGCATGAATGTGCGTAAGTTCATGTATAATAATTAAAAAGAAACGTTATTATACACGTATATATATATAGTTCCCAGAATCAAGTATATTTTTCTAGCTAGGTTCAGATCGCACAACCATCACATGCGCCTGCACCGCAGCTAAGCACATTTTATTAATTATTACTTATATTTCGTGCTCAATGCTTCCCTTGATCGGCTATAAATAGCCTCGACTGGGAACTACTTCGCTGCAAGAATAAACTCAAATCGACCTTCCCTGTTATTCACTCTCTCATTAGCTTGTGCTTTATAGATTTCTCCATGACTTCGAAGACGGCATCATTTGCTATAATTAGCCTCATGATCTTGATTTTGCTGGCCCCCAATCTCTCTCTGACTGCTAAAGCCAGGCCTCTCCAGGCAACGAATGGCACCAGCACTAGTAATAACGTGAGGCAAAGCGAGGCAACAATGGTAGAAGGCAGCATTACACCCAGCAGCTCGGAGGAGCATCCTGGGAAGCTGGTGGGCACGGAAGATGTCCGGCCAACAAACCCCGGTCACAGCCCCGGCGTGGGCAATTGAACGTTAGTTGCTACGGTTCCACTTCCGGCAGATCCCTGTGATCGGTCGATCGATGATATTAGCATCCAGCTCTCTGTATATATTAATGTGATAGCTCCTTCATTTGGTTCTTCTTCCATGAGCTATTCTTATTGTTGTATTCATCAGATCAGTTTAACTTAATTTAGGTTGTTTGGTTTTCTAGCTCCTCTCTCTCTCTCTCTATATATATATATATATATTACTTCTTGTCCGCATGAACAGTTCAAATTTAAAGGTTCAAGCATGTTTTATATATATATATTGGAGATAGAAAGACAAGAATAAAACTCTTTTAATTGATAGTGTATGATATTTGACGAAAAGTCCTTAAAATTTAACTCGCATTATTTAATTTGTATTAAGGTATATCTCCAAACGCCAACTTAGTTGGCTCAGGTCAACACAGTTAATGTGTATATATATCGATCGTCATAAACGAAGAAAACCACACCAATTGGGATTGAGCGTGACTTGATCATTAACTAACGTAGTTTAATCAAGGTGCTTTTTGACAAATAATCATTTAAAATCGAAATTTCCGTGTCACATAGTTAATCAATTGCACTTCCTTTGACTAATCGTCATAAATAAAAGTACCATACTGGTAATGTCATATATTTTTTTTTCCTAATGCCAGTGTGTTGAGTTCTCCTAGAGTTGAGGAACCAATCGACGTACATCCTCTGCTTTTGTTTTTTTTTTAAGTAGAACGTATATATTATGTTATACAAACGTATATTGCACCGTGGTCGACATGCATCCTTAATTCGATCAGTCACTGGGTTTTGTTTGTTTCGACCTTAATTTCTTTTGAATAGCTAGCCAAACAGTTAGGGGCAAATTGTCGATTAAAGAATTAACTAAATTACAGCAACAAAGCGTAATCATATATATGTTACGTGTGACTCAAATTACTCTATGTATACCGCATTTGCAACAGCTACTCATGCACCGCTTTAAGAGAAATAAAACAATGATTGAAATTATAGATGAAAGTACATTTGGGTGCACTATCATTTTCGTGATCTTAAAGGCTAGCTAGATTAAGCCTGATTGGATATGTATAACCCAGCAAACTACAGCAAGGAAAGGAGTACTGAAGGAGTAGGGTGAGCTAGACTAATATCACTTTAAATTGAATATAATTTAAAGTCAACAGATCGATCTTCTCTCCCTTTAGTGATAGCAACCTTAATTTGTTTCTCCTGCAGAAGATCTAGATATTGGACCGTCCACTTTTGTAGATATATAGATTTAATTCCATGACTTCGATTCAGATCATCAGGTGGATATTGTGAGCTTGTCTTCGTCAGTACTGCAGGTCGTAGAAGAGCATAGTATCTCATTTTTATCGTAGAGAAAATTTATTAGATCTTAGCGAAACAAAAGAGCATTAATAAGGCCACCATGCATATTCTAATCGTCAACCAATATTCAAAATCTTTGAACAAAAGAGAGATGCATGCACGACGACAGTGCCAATATGATCTGTTGAAGTATACAGTAGCACTTTCCCCTCACGCCCTCACGTATATATCGTGTGCAGGTCGAATTAATTTAAAATTGACTATAATTCTTACAATTGATATATATGTTTAACTCAGTATTGCAGCAATCACAACTCACTATATGTATATATATATCATATACCAACAATTTTAAGATTCTAATTGAGATATTTTTCATTATTATATATATGTTAACTAGCGATCGATGACCCTTCAATACTGCAAGGGTCAATGTTCTTAGACAACTTCAATTGAACAACGGGTTCTCTCACCTCGAGGACGTCCATCCAACAGCTAGCTGGACTGCATTCGAATATCAACTCCCCTCTGATTGATTAACTAATTAATTAACAACTCTCCGCTAAATTAATTATATTCTAACAAAATACGTACAGGAAGTGCGCAGCCGTTAATCCATTAATTAAGTATACTTTTCTCGCAGCCTTTGGATTGATTACACGCGTAAAATAACAGAATCCCACGCGCGCGCCACTCGACGTTCACAATGCACGTGAGGCCACGCGCCCCCCGCAAACCAAACTGAACTACCAAAATGGAATCTGGATCCCGCAGGAGAATCTACCAACGATACAGCCGCCGCCTTGAGTTCCATGTCCATTAAAAATTCAAGATTCCGTCGGCGGACGAAAACAAGAACCGACCAACGATACATCCGCCGCCTTGAGTTAAATCCAAGTCCATTAAAAATTCAAGATTCCGTCGGCGGACGAAAACAAGAAACGCGCCAACAGGATTCGAATCTTTGAAGTCGGCATCACGTGGTCTTTGGGTTTTGATGATCAGTTGGCGGATAGCAATCTTCATTGATTAAGGAATCTAAAGGGGAATCTGTCGCGACAATCTATGTCGTTCAGCCATTGGATTAGGCGGCATCACGTGTCACAGCAGCCAATTCAAGGGAATATTCCAGCCACGCCTCCGTTGTCCGAGGAGTTGGACTCGTATCTCGTTGTTTGATGACAGCAGAAGATCGCCAAACCGGCACCGTGGCACGCGCCCCCATTCATTTTCTTCTTTGATATTAATTTAATTAATTAATTTTCTTGATTTGCACGCACGTGGAGGTGCAGAAGTGCTTTTAATAGCCTATGTGTAAATTTGTTGAATATGATTGATATTAAAAAAAATTGTGTCGAATCATTTTGTATTGTTTTAAATTATTTCGATGGTTGATCAAATTTTTTTTATGTAATTGAATTAGTCATCTTTAAAATTAAATTAAAAAATCTAAAATAAAAAAATTGGTTTCTAATAGCCTAATGGTGCATTCAGAAGGCCTGCGAGTCCTCTACAAATCTGTTTGTCTTCTTGTTTTCTTGAAATAAACAAATCTTTGCGGGATCTACTCCAGACTTTGCCGGTTAGTCAAAAATTTATTCGTCAGCTCTTCGATTGGCCTGATGAAAAATATTTTATTTAGCTAATACAAACGTCCAGAAAATACATTATTACGCGAAATATATAATTGGTATTACGAAGTGGGATTATAGGTAGACATCCGAAGTGGAAATTGAAATCAGAAGTATTATACTGAGCTAACTCAGTTACATGCATAAACAATTGGTCCTCTTAGCGTTATTATTTTTATTTAGTACGAGGAAAAAATTAGAAAGGAAATAAGATGATAATTTTTTAAGTTGGAGAAAAAATTATTAGAGATTTAAAAAACAATATTTTTTATTTATTTTGAAAGAAAAATTCACTGTACCTTTTATTTTAAATTATATTTTTATTTTGAATCGCTATTTATATTTATATTTTGAATAACATGCATGTTTTTTTAGGAAATAAGACTTTGGTATTTTTATTTCTTTTTTGTTCCTTTTTTGGCCCGTTTTGTTTGACTGTATCACTCGTCGCCATGCATGAACTTTGATCCTTCCTTTGGCATGAACTTTGATCCTTCCTTTGGCTGTGATTATATAATATTACACTTGAAAAAAAAAAAGAAATAATGTTAATTACAAGAGTTGCTTGATGATCTAATTTGTATAATAACATTTAAAAAAACATTAACATTGTCACTCTAGTTGGAAGAATATATAATTTCATGTGACGTGGAGATTGAATTAGTAGTAAAAAAAAAAACAAGGTCACACCTGCTTTCTCGAGAAAATTTACGAGCAACAATTAATTAAGTTCAAATAATTTTCATCAATGTAAATTTCAAGTTCAAAATTTTGAAAAGAGAAATAAATAATGGATATAAGTACACACAAACTTGCATATCTATATTTTATGCATAATCAAATTCAATATATTAGTTGATGTATTTTTATATTTATATTCAATTATTAGTATATGGATTGGTTCACCTACGACGATTACTCGAAGGCAATTGAAAAAAAAAAGGTGACACTGAGGCAACTAGCGATGATAATTGCTAGCAAATTCTCCTTTCCTTGAGTATCAAAATAGATAGTAGTAGCTATGTCCCTTAGAACACGGTCCGATGGCAAATGGCAAGGCAGGATAACCATGCATGCATGCAAAAAGGGTTCAATCATGCAAGAGATTTAATTTTTGAATGTCCGCGGTACTCAAACTACTAGTGACACTTGGTCGTCAAATCGTTCACCTTTAAAATTAATTAGATCTTAAGATACTTAGATTACATATATCACTCCTTGTAATAGGTGCTATATAAATAGTGCGCTAATGAGAAAAAAAATTATATATATATAGGTGTTGTGCAAAAAATAAATTCCACAAATGATATCTATAGGATTAAATAACAAAAAAACTAGAGGCACCATCTTGATTGTGCATTGATGGACTGGTGAGATTAAATGAAAGTCGGATTAGACAGTATATCATTAAAGAAAGATCTGTTCTTACTAATTTTCTTTGGAAAGTGAAACTTGGATGAACCATCAAAAAGTATGCAGTTCTATTTATAAATCTTTATTAATTTAAATTTTAAAAGGAAATTATGAGTCCGTACGTGCTAACTGAGTACACTGTCTTCATATATACTATATATGTTAAGAGTTTCTATATATAAGGTCGGGTTACAACTTCATTGCTGCACTAAGAGAGGATTAAGTACCAAGCACATATATATAACCTCTGTCTTTCATCTCTCTCTCTCTCTCTCTGAGATCGATTATTTCTCTTCCTCCATGGCTTTTAAGCTTGAGTATGTTGTAGTGATTATGATAATTTCAGTGTTAGCTCTTTGCCCTGTCGAAGCAAGAATATTTCTGAAGACGGAGGGAGAAGACACCAGATTAACGAGTAACGGCCGACGATTGATGATACAGATAGAGAAGTTTACTAGTAGTAAAGCAACGGCTTTGCTGCAAGGCAGCATTGCACCGGGAGAGAAGCAAGACGGCAGTAGTGGGCTCGTAGCGGGCAGTGAAGATGTACGGCCAACGAACCCAGGACACAGTCCCGGCGTGGGTCATTAATAAAATATGTAATCCGTTCTTCGACTATTTCATTCATGCTTGGGAACGATCGAAAGTTATTGCTGTTTCTAGATCATTATTTGATGCTCGATCATTGTAGATCGATAACTCAATCTATGCGATGATTGATTAGTTTATGTTATCTGCTTTGTATTGGAAGTAAAGTAACTAGCTAGCTTAATTAGTTGTAGGTTAATAATTTAGATTTAATTGAGCTTTGATTTGTCTGTCGTAGTTAGTAACTGTGGTCGCTTATATATATATGCAAGTTTGATTTTTCGGTCATTTGTTGTTTCATGATGATATATATTATTTCAAATATCTTGTTTCTGATCAAGTTTAATTAGCAATGAAAATGTATCTGTTTTTATATTTGCCATCGAGTATGTATGTATCCTGAAATTATATGGCTCGAAGACCACTATTATACAATTCAGTGAATTAGAAAGCAAACGATCTGTTAATAAATATTCAAACTATCGCCTCTTTTTTTTCATCAGATAACATTTTTTAACCTTGCTGCACGGGAATATAATCCCACAGTTTTCTGATAACACAAATTTCTCCACCAAAAGGATAAATTTCGTGGTTTACTGATCAAATCGTCACTCATATTGAAGAATGAACTTCATGAACATGTGCAAACAAGGTCAAGCATCGAAATAGTAGGCATGCAAGCATGCAAATGACCCCCGTGACTGTGAGTTCACTTTTCTTGGGCAAGAGATGAGTTAATCCTGAAAAGAATGATTTCTTCTTTTTAGCTACCACATCAGGCTCAATCTCTCCTGGCCCAGGATGAACTACATCATCATTTTCTTCCTTTCTCATGCTTTTGAGTTCATCATTTTGCACAGTAGGTGGACTCCCATTTCTTCGATGTTCAAGTTCGGTTCTCCATTTCCTCAGTTCCTGTTCTGCTACCAATTTTTCTTCCTGGCCCTTCTTTGCCTTGTCATTCGCGACTTTAAAGGCTTCTTTACATTCTTCCAACTCTCTATATGCTTCTTTTAATCTCTCTAAACTATTGTTTTGTGATATCTTAGCCTCATCAATTTGTGCGACGGCAGCTGCCAATTTATTGTGTGCAAGTTCCTCAGCAATTCATGGACTCTTTTGCTGAGAGTCAAGTATTCATCTGGTGGAAGGATCACATGTGGCGGAGAGTCCTTGCCCACCAATTGTGCAGCCTGCTCACTCTCCTGCAACACTTTAGCTGCTGCTAATGCAACCCTCTCGGATTCTCGAGCTGCTTCTTTTCCCGTTAGAATTACCAGTAATTTGCTCCTTGTCGTGCTCGTGGAGGCTTCTGCCAGGTCCGCTTCCTCCTTGGCTTTTCGCAGCTGTTTTCTTGCCATCAGAGCAGCTGCCTTAGCTTGATCTACTTCCTCCGTCTTTGATACGAAAACATTGGCGGCGCCATCATTTTGTCTTTGGCTTCCCTTTCCATTATATATCTTCACCACTTCAAGTTCTTGTTTTGCCCTATCAAGATCAGATTCAAGAGAAGAAACTACTATCAATGCCACACCTCCCCTCTGCTTTAACGTGGAAATTGCTGCTTTCTCAGCATCAAGTACAGACTTGAGTGATGCAACTTCAACTCTAAGACAGTCCACTTTATCTTTCACTTTCACCATGCTAATCCTCACTTCCTCAAGTGATTTTCTTGTTGTATCTAATGCCTGATTTTGGTACGCACTTTTGTATGTTTCATCATCTGATTTCTCTTTGTCATTGTTCTCAGAATCTTGTTTCAACTTTTCGCTCATGTACTTAGATAGATCGTCCTTGAGTGACTGTACGTAGTAATTTAGTTGACGTATCTAGTTTGAGTCTAAGATCCTTCGTCAAAGCAAGTTGTTGATCAAGCTCATGCATTTCCGCTTGAGTCACTTTCAGTTCCTTTTTCCATCTCAAGTGATCTTCATTTCTTGACAAGGATTCACCAATTCTATGTTCTTCTTCATCAATTTCATTTGCTAAAGAAACAACCTCTCCTGATTTTTACTCATTGCTATATCTCTTTCATTGATCAATAAATATTTCTCCCCTTGTAAGTCTTCTAGTTCCTCCTTTACTGACGCCAGTTCGACAACAGCCGCTTCATGTCTTTCTTTGGCTACCTCAAGTTGTGCTTTAGTGGCAAGGCTGGCTTCACTTCTAATACCTTGCTCCACTTCTTTCACCATCAGTTGGGTCAGCTCAGAGTCTTGTTTTGCTTGGGATTCTTCTTTTGGGGCTTTCTCAAACTTCAACTGTAGTTCTTCTATGATACTCTTAGTGACTTCTAGCTCCCTCAATGTTTTTCTTTTGGGATTTTTATTTTGGGGCTTTCTGCAAGTAATCAGTGTCAAGTAGATGCTGAAGAAACTGGATGACATATTTCCGGCAACGATGATGTGGTCAGATGTAAGTTCTCATCGAGATTTATGTTGTTGATCCTTGTTTCTTCCATCCACAAATCGATTCTGTCCAACCTCGCTGCTGATTCTACATCTTAAGTGAACAAGCATATATGCAAGATTTAATTCGTGTTAATTACGAAATGACAGCTTGATATCAACAATCTCAAATTACAAATACAACAAAAATTGTGAATAAATTCTAATTGTGATGTGTCATATTCAGCTGATACAGTCCGGACCTACAATGCAATATGTCCAGATCATGCTGTATAAATCGTTTTGATGGGCATTAAATGTTTCATGCTAACAACTAGATCATGCTAAAATTAAGTTGAATCTTGCCAAATGAATTTCCATTAACAACTAGATGATGCTCGAAGTTGACTTTTGTAAAAGGTTACATGTTTGTTAATATCTATACTACACATCAAAACAGGACAAACTATCTCAGACAAGCGATTAATTTTGCAATTCCAAATTACAAAAATCTCTATAATCAGATAATATAGAAGGAGGTACTAACTTGAACAATTAAGCAACGACTTTATCCTTATTTATTATTTAAGAAGCTCAAATTAGATAACATCATTCACCAAATTAATGCTTCTCGGCCAGATAAATAAAAGAAAGAAAATCAACATCATTCCTAAATAGTTTCATAGGCTCATACATTCAGCTGAATGAACAGAGAATAAGAAATTCAAAAACAAAAAGGGTTTCAACGTTGAAATCCATTATCTACGCTAACATCTTCCATTAATTTCGATGAAACGTTTTACAGTGAAAGAAATCGGCACCAACTAAATCTGACTTCATACTGAATCTTCCTCACATTCTAAGAAAGTGCGAGAAAACACAACTATCTGGTCGTAGTTTCTTTATACATTTCAGAGAGCATTTTTATAGGTCAACAATTGTTAATATATAATTTCATATTATTTCTGTGACTCTGATTTGAACTTGATTAATCAAATATTTTCATTGCTGTTGGAAAGCATGTATGTGGGACTGTAAAATTAAACAGTTAGTTTGGAACAACATAGTAAAATCATACGTGTCGTCATGTTTGCTCATTCTATTAATTAATTGAGATATTTAGAAAATTGAAACAAAGGAGGAAAAATGTACTTACTTGATTTGGAGTCGCAATCACTTGCATTAACCATTTGTGTATTAGTTCGAGGTGAATCTTCTTTTTAATATTCGTCAAGTTGCTTCCTTTGTCTTCCAAGCCGTACGTTAGGCATTTTGTCATCCATTTTCTTACGAGTTAACGAATCTTTCAAGAAGACTATCGTCATCCATTTTGTCAATATATAATCTTCTTGTAAGTATATGTGCATATATAATTAGTTTTGATTTATATGTAACTAATTATGCACATATATATACTTACAAGAACTCATATCGAAGCTTATGCTTCGAATATGCCCGTGATGAAGTTAGTTTGATGATTATCTATGGATCTAATTAACAAAAACTAGAGTTGATTAGATACTTCTTACTAAAAAGTTGTAGATAATAACTACATGTATAACGGCATCAAAAAATTATCAACAATATTATATTTTAGTGACAGATCAAATTGAAGTTATGATCATAGTTTTAAAATCTCTAACCACGTGGCCTGTGACACTAACCTTGTGAGAAAATTATCACAAAATTCTTTGCCATAAATTGTTAAATGATAATAAGAAAATATTATAATGATTTGGTGGATTACGACTGAGTGGAGAAGAGAATCTGACAATAAAAATATTTAACTTGTTCTAGATCAAATACAAATTTATGATTCACGTATGCTCAATCATAATTATGTTTAGCAAATACAGGTCATTATTCCAATTCTTTATCACTCTCATTTTCAGTGACAAATTGTTATATGAATTCTTAACATTTCATCAGTAATTAACAATCACTAATTCACTGCTCAATCTCCTCACTAATTTACCTACAGTTTGTTCTTGCCAAAACATAAACTCAACTATCTAGTTCACATCACTTCCTATTTTCTTTTATCTTTATGCTGTTAATTTCATGCACTTGTTCTCTTTAGTCCTCTAAATTCTCAGTCAAAGAAGTCTGTCCCCCTAGACGAGATCTTGATCCACATCTCTGCCTGCGCCTTGACCATTTATTTAATAGCACCAAAAATCACATTCTCAACAAGTTAACAGGTGCATCTGTTTAGATTAATTTAATTAATTAATTTCCCATTCGTTGACAGGGACTTCAGTGCTCTCCTCTTAAAGTTCAACCGTGAATCATACAGAAAGAAAAATACACAATGATAGTGAATGGGGCTTTAATTTAGAAATGTCAAGTGGTAGTTGATTCCACAGTCCATCATCATACGTACCATCGTTACTGCTCGTCTTTACCCTGCCCTGAATTGATATCAGGCAACGGCAAAAAGGCTGCATTTGTCTTTATTTTTCTCACATTTAATTTTATATAATGGCGGACGGCAGCCAAAGTGCAAATGTACTATTGAAATTTTCTTGAACATTTAAAAAAAAAAACAATTTGTTCATCAAGTTGCCTAATTTGTTTGAAGCGAAAAGTTGATTCTCTTCTAACGATAGTCCTTGTTGCATTTCATGTGACTCCAAGAATTAATCATCAAACACAAGCATCCAAATTAGATTCGAACGATATTCTAAATCTTGGAAAATATCCAGCGCATGGTACAAGCTGCTAAGTTGGATTCTAACTCGGAAATAATGTAAACGAAGCCAAAGATTCGGACAAACTTTAGAAAGCTGGAAGGATCGAGCTAGACTGCAGCAACACTCTACATATCGAAATCAGCAGGAATCATTCAATCGAACAAGAAATCTGAATCCTCAAAGCTATCCATTACAGGAAGATGAACAGGCAATGGAGGCTTCCAAACAGAAGCGGAGAGCAGCCTTCTTGTCTTCCACCCCAACACCAGCTTGTTCATGGCCGTCTCCTCCACCTTGTAGCCTCCTTTGAATAGTCCCAGGAGCAGTTTGGCCTGGCAATGGTTGAAGCAGCTGATGCTTACTTTGCCGAATCCCATGGCAACCATCCACTCTCCCCAACTTTCTACCTGGTCGCCTTCCTCTTCCTCGGCCCTGTATGCGTGACCAATTGCTCCGGCGATCCTCGGCCGGAGGATGACCCGCTCCACCACCGCCCTCGCCTGGCCCTGCGTTGGAAACTCGGCTTCCAGCGAATCCCAGACCGCCGAGTACCGACCCAACTCCGCCATGAAGCGCCCAACGAACCCCTTCCCCTGCTCCTCCTCTGTTTCCTCCCCCTCCCCATCCTCCTCCTCCACCAGAGTTACCACCCTCGCTCCCAGATCCACAGACCCCGAGAGGAATGACGCCACCGACCCTATTGTCTGTCGCCTCGCGGCTGCCGTCGTCGGGTGCAGCGCGCAGTTCATCACCAACGCCTCGCCCTGCACCACCTTCACGCCCGCCGCGCGGAACCGCTCGCTGTTGGCGTCGAGCCGGCACTGCGAGAACGAGAAAGGCTGCCCCAGTGACGCAGCGAATGCGGCCAGACGCCGGCCGGTCTCCTGGGTAGAGCGGCTCCCGCCGCTCCGGATCATGGCGGTAATGCGCAGGTGCGGCGGCGACGTGCCGGGTCGCGACGCGAGGGCCTGAATCAGAGACGCCCACTGCACACCTTCGGCAATTTCGAAGTCGACGACGTGGATGCGCCGATCGCCGGCGGTGGCCTCGAGGATGGCCTGGTTGGCTGTGAAGTGGCCGAACTTTGTGATGGGGGACATGTCCTGAAGCAGCTGGAACGCTGTCAGCACCTCCATCTTATTGTAGTGGTGGTGCCGGGCGCCATCGTGGAGCGACATACGTCCGCCATCGAGGAGACCTTGTAAGGCGTCGGTGAAGTGACCCGCCAGGCGTTCGATGCTCGTCCCCTCGTCGCCGCGCCCCAGCAACTCCCTGAGCCGAATCAATATCACGCGGGCCAAGTCCGGACACTTGTGCACACCGCCGAGGGCCTCCGCCGCCGCCTCCAGCAGGTGGACAAGCCGTAAGCCTTTGGCATCGTTATAGGCGGTGGCTGTTCCGGTGTGCTCATCCTCTTCTGCCACAGGCGTGCAAGTGCTGGTGTTGGAATTGTAAGAAGGAGACTGGGGCAACGAGAAGTGGCCGATGGAGGGGTCATAATCCACATCATCGGCGAACATGATGGACTCTACGAGGTCGTGGAAATCGTCGGCGTCGGCGGAGGAAGAGAAGGGGCCCACGTCGCCGACCGATTGTTCCCAGTTGTTCAAGGCGCAGGCAAAATAGTCGTCCATAGTTGCGGTAGTGGAGAAGGTGCAGCGGGAAAAGTCATTGGCTTCCTCCATGGCCACCTCCATGGCTTTTGCTTTCTTTTTGTTCCTCTTTATGAGCTCACTCTCATAATCTGTTATATATATAGAAAACAAAAGTTGGAGAAAAGAGGAACAGAGACAATGAACAAATGATGGGAAGAGTATACTTTTAAAGTTTTAAATGGTAATTAATTTGAGGGTTAGAGGAGATTACATCACACTAATTAAGCTTAAGTTACACTTGATTCCAATGACAGCTTTCTTTTTGTCTTACTAATTGGAATTTGCAGAACACGTACAGAGTCACTCCCAACGTACTTGGATCGACCCTTTTTGGGTAATTGGTCGGCTTTTATTTTATTCCAACTAGCTCAATTACCATTTAGCAAAAGACTAATTTAGATTTGTTTAATGATTATTTCTCATGGAAGTTAATTGTTTTTAGAAAACAAAACAAATGTCAGAAAATTAGAGTTGATATAAGACGATTACTTGCATGTGCAAGACAAAAGGGGAAAAGCATACCAATTTGTTCAAAAGAAAAAAAAACAAACAAGCAAGGCCTTTGATCAAAATAATATAACTTTTTTTTTTATATGTATTTTGAGCATCTTACTTTTGATTGAAGCACCTTAAAAATTGAATCTGGCCTCGGAAACTAATTGGAGAATCAAGGGAATATATATATAGCTCATCTAAAAAATCTCTTCTTCAACGGCAATAGAGACGCAGACCAATAACAACTTTGCTGACTCAAACAAACTAACAACTTGTTCATATACATTATAGCATGTCATCTCATTGTCATCGATCGTTAGGAATGCATCACATCACAAAGTAAATCATTCAACCGTTCTATAATACACACTACAAACTTTTTTGATGACGAAACATTGATTGATCTTGAGGGCCACTAAAAAGCTACGTACATATGGTGAAATAAAAACAAAATGAAGTCAAGAAATAGAGACACTAAGTCCACTCTTTCTTCCCAAGCTTCCCTTTCTTCTCCTTTCCTTCATTTCAAGTGGACAAGGAATTACAGTTGCTAATATATACATATACACAATGATTAACATCTATCTATAAAAACTACGTCCGTACCTACTGTGACACCTAAAGGGATATCTTACAATTGATCTGATATCTCCATCTCCAAGACTCTTGTGAGGAAACACACATGCAGATGGACTGGTCCCATACACCAGAACATATACTCATCGATTCTCTCGCAGAATTGAATAAATGGAATGGCATTTTGAACCAAGAAGTAATAATAAATAAAGGGCATGCTTCGTTGGACAAGCATGTTTGCTTGCAGCGTTAAAGTAAGGAGATTCTACAGTCACCAAATGAAGTTATATTTCTTACGTGATTCCCATCGGCCAGGCAGTCTTCAATGTGTAATGACAAAGCTTAGTTTTGAATTATTTATCATTGAACATATTATTATCTCAATAAATAACGCTCCACTCTAAATTGGAGTGTACGTATTTGGTCGATTTTGGCACAAAAATATTTGTACATTCATCGCTAGCGACTTGATTAGGAAGTAAACTAATGATAATTAGTTGCAATCCAACTAATAATATATTTTAGCGGATGCACGGCATATGCTCGTTAGCATATGCTTAATTGGCTGTTTGTGTGCACGTCATCAATTTAGTTTTGTTATGTATACTCGAGTATATAATTTGTTATTATTATTATTATTATTTTAAAAAATGTTGTTGGGCCTACGTAATAATATCAATTATAAGTTTGCTTAGTATTCAGTACATGTTCTTGGACGCTATTGCGGGATATGTACAAGTAGGGTTATTGTACCTATGCTGAAATTTATTTGATTGTTTTATGACTGAATTAGTTCAAATTAAAAAAAAAAATCGAGTGCAAGCCAAACTTATAACTTTTTTACTCGAGCCATTCTTTTTTTTTTCCTATTTTATAATTATGAGGGGTTGAATTTGAAAAGAGTTATGGTTTGACCCAACTCATTGTGTAAAAGTTATGAAGAATTTTATCCTAACCCAGTAGCCCACTATACGAGGGGTGTGAGATAATCAACGAGATATTTTCATTGGGAATCAACTCCTAAATGTTAATTATTGTGCAACTCTCATGTAGAAATCAACTGAGTCAACTAGTGAGAGCGGGTTGACCCACCTCATGGAACGTGGACGTACGTGAGTCCTCGAGCCAAAGTTTGAAATAGATCCTGTTTGGCCTACCGTTCAAACAAAATTGTTTATATAAAATATAAGCTTATTAATTATTAACATTGCATATATTTTAATAATATTTATTAAAAATAACATTCTTAACGGTATTTATTCTACATTTATAATAATTGATAATGCCATTTATTCTCTCCATTATATAACTCTTTAAAGTTTTTAAAAATATTTAAAATTTATTTCTTTGAAAAACAATAGAGCCGTTAGAGCATCCCTAAATCGTAGGCTTGGGTTGGGCCGACAGTTTGATCGAATATAATTTTTGACAGTCCAAGTAGAGCATGATGTGTGTGTAACTCGTATAACATCGATTTTCAATTACAGAAAAAAAAAACACAGCCTTTTCGTGTTTCTGAAAAAAAAAATTGAGAATGTGTGCTAAACTTTTTCAAA
>JBBMKF010205817.1:0-17511 GCA_037834155.1 Curcuma caesia
CGTCATGACCCGACCGATTGATAGTTCGACCACTCCGTCATAATTTGATCTGTTTGGACAGTTCGAGATAAAAGAAGATAATGCTCAGTTTTATTTTTAAAAACCTCTGCACTAATTGTTTTTATACATTTATTATTATTATTATTATTATTATTATTATTTTACTTTATTCATTTCATATTTTTAAACATATTAAATGCTTCATCTAACTACGAGTTGACACATCGACATACTACATAACTACACTTGAAGTAACTCTGCAGAAGAGCAATGATTACATTTACATACATCATCAGTTCTATTTCACAAATTCAATTTAATTTCTCTCTTTTCTTTTCTTTTCTTTTCCCATATATTTTACAGAGGAAAAGAGAGAAAATTGTTCTTCATCTCAGTCTCGACATTTCCAGCTTCAGCAAATCAAAGCCTTGAGCCTTCAAATATCAGTTCAGTTCAGTTCTGCACAAGGGACAGGAGGAGGCATGCCTTACGAGCCAAGTATCAATGCACGCCAGATGAAACATGTGCTGACATTTCGGCAATCTCCTCGCCATGTCGCCCACTTCCACTTCCTGAAAATCCACTCACTCAGATCATTTCCAGTCTTAGTTTTGTCGTAACTGACAGCCGTTTACTCGAACTCCATGGAAAGATTTCAGTACCTGCAGACACACTGCGCAGCTTATTCTCTCCCCTGACGCATCTACACTGTCTTCGGCAGTAGTTTTGCACTTGGGCAGCTTCTCGACCTCTTCCATTGCCAGCCTCTTCGTGCCGCCAGTCTCGAACAAATCCGGACTCTCGACGAAAGGCAAATTGAGGGAGCTCATCTGTAACCGGCCACAAGCCATTAGCTTTAGATCAGATCATAGATGGGGAAGAAGAACAATATATACCTGACTCTGGATTGCACTCTGCACTGCTGGACCGACCTTTTCCCTCACCAGTCTTCCACTCAGAATGCTCGAAGCTATGTCGAGCTGTGAAACACAGAGAGCTGATACATCAGAATTGAATGAAGGAAAAAGAAGAAGAATGTCTTATTAAGTTATTACCAGATAGAGAAGGCTCCAAATGCCTGACTCGCTGGAGTTCCACAAATCAAGAGATGACTCCACCACTTCAATTGAGAAGACGGCGCCAGAAATGGCTCCGATTCCAGAGCCTCTCAGAAACCCACTCTCAGTGGCAATGCCTATCACAGCACCTGCTATGGCACCTGCCATTGATCCGACTGCTCGAAAACACACAGATTTTGATTAAGAAGAATTCGATCCCAAATTGTGATTGTGAAGACAAAAAAGGAGGAGAAGAGGAGCTACTGACCGATTGTAATGGCACAAGTAAGAGTGACACAGATCACTCTTACAAGCAACTTCGAAACCATGTTTCTGTAACTAAAACTCTCTCTTCCCGAAGAAGAAGAAGAAGAAGAAGAAGAAGAAGAAAGGAAATCCATGTCCTGTTGTTAAGTTAAGGACTAGCTAGGACAAAGAAGAATTCATATATAGACAGAGAAGAAGATGCCTCAGTGTCAAGATTAAGTAATCAATTCCTTTAGTGCTAACAATGTTTCAGTACAACAACTTTGTCTCATTAAACAGTGGATCTCCCTGTTAAGCGTTTACGGCGAGGTGATATCATGAACTGTGGAGATCCATGAGATGAAAGAAAGGAATGACAAACGCGGATGTGCTGTAAATATGTGCATTATTTCGAGGACCTGGTTTCCAAGTAGTCCACAGGAACATGATTCCTGCTTCAAATTTGCTTCCGTGTTGCTTACTGTTAATATTTTTTTAGAGAAAAAAATATTCAGAAATTAATGATTTGCGCAGTGAATTGAATGGGGAGATGGGCAAAAATTAAATACAGCAATAATTTGGGACCATCAGGGAGGAAGAAGATATATAACAACTAGAGATCAAATTCATATGAATGAGATAGCTCATAGCCATGCCCATGTAGGGAGTACAACAACTGTGGAATAATATAAACTAATTATACAGATAATGACAGAATTAATACAATTAAGGGGAGCCTTGGCGCAACGGTAAGGTTGCTGCCATGTGACCTAGAGATCACGGGTTCAAATCTTGGAAACAGCCTCTTGCCAAAGGCAAGGTAAGGCTGCGTACAATGGATCCTTTCCCCGGACCCCGCATCGCGGGAGCTTCGTGCACCGGGCTGCCCTTTTAATGACAGAATTAATACAATTCCAATAAACTTACCCATCCTTGGCCAGAAACTACCATCTGGTTGATCTAAAATAATTAAAATTCAAACAATAGTAAAGTTCTTCTTGATGATTTTATTCGATTTTACTCTTTATCCAACACTTCTAAACGTATCAAATAATTCATCACTTTCTTAAGAGGACTTAAGATATTATAACCATGTTTGGTGAAATAGAAGAAAAGCGAAGGGTTTATCCATTGCAGTTTGAGTGAAGTAGGAGTTTGTTGACACCTTGAAGCTTGGTTTGGAGTACTACAAAAGGAACAGGGTTTTATAGCCATTTTTGTACGAGTTGGCTATCTACTTTATTATATATACATATTACATTAAAAAAAGGTCAGAGAAAAAAACCATTCAAAATCATTAAATTGATGCCCTATTTGGATTATCATAAGAGGATTCTGTGGTATTAGCTACTTTATACTTCAAGTTTAGAACTATCGTGGGGTGATTCAAATCGAATTTCTCACAAAAAAATACAAGAAAGCCAATCATAATGATTTCTGATTCTTGTTCAAATTGGCGTTTTAGTCTTTTGTGCCATGCTTTAAACTATTCCTGTTCTGCATTCTTGTCCTTACTGAATTATAGTCATATAGATTCTATTTGTTTTTTTAATACTATTTTATAAGATCTATAAAAATATTGGAACTTAAATCTGAATGCTTTCCCTGTTTGTGAACATTTCACTGTAATAACACTAAAAGCTCGAGTATTCTTTTCTTTTCAGTGCAAATGGAGAGCTGAAATTGATACTTGAAACTGAAAAGATCATCATTATTTAGCTTAGCAAATACACGTTAAGATGCTGCTTCATTTATTGTGACGGACCCTGTATATACAATGTTGGATATCTTTATTTCTCTGCAGAATCATGTATGCCCTTTTGTCATCATTGCTTTAAATTCTTCATAATTGATTCTACCATCCTGTTCAAAAGAAAAACGTTTTTTTACGTGTATATAATATACAAACATAAATGCAAGTAAATAAAGTAGCCACAGAAAATAAAACTTACTCTATCAGTATCGACTTCATCAAGTACTTGGTTGATAGTGGCTTCATCACCCAGTCCATACTCTGCCATGGCCTGTTTCAGTTCTTGTCTCGTGATGTACCTGGTGAGAGAGATGAAGTCGATGAGTACGACCATGAAATTGTTAGAAAGAGATGCATGAATACTAAGCAGTGCTAAATGCTCACCCATTGCCATCTGTGTCGAAGTGATTGAAGGCCTTCACCAAGTTCACTTCGTTATCTAGTTTATGTCGATGAAGAGTAGCAGCGACGAACTCATGATAGTCGATCGTCCCGCTGTTGTCCACATCGGCCTGCGAACGAAAAAAAGTTCATTTTTTTTTCATATGATCGATAGAAGAAGCTATAAATATATAAATGTATAGATGAAGTCGTACTGAATCCATAAGTTGCTTGATTTCAGCTTCAGACAATTTCGATCCGAGCTTTTTCAGTCCGACCTTGAGTTCTTCCATCGAAATTGTGCCACTCCGATCAGTATCGATGTTGTTAAACATCTGTTTCAATCCTACGATGTCCTCTTCCGCAAGATTCTCAGCGATAACCTTGATCACTCAAGCAAAACTCGTTTAATTATTTCTGAAATTTGTTCATGTAAAATTCTTCCGAAATGTATAACACAAGAATTAAACCTTCAAAGCCAGTTTCTTAAGTTTGTTCATCGCTCTGAACTGCTTCATTCTGAGTAGAACTGCACTGTCGATTGGTTTATCAGATGCTTCTCCACCTACTTTTAGCCATGGATGCTCTGCGATGGTCATCCCTAGATACTATTACAATCTATTGATTCAAAATTCCTCACAAAGAACGATGATGAGCAGAGGGATCAATCACCGAGTGCTTGGGCTGCGGTGATTCGCTTCTTGGGGTCTCTTGTCAACATCCTTCTGATGAGTTCCTTGGCACCCTCGGATATGTGAGGCCATGGATGACTTGTGAAGTCGATGTATCCTTCTAAAATCGCATCGAAGATCCCTTTTTCCGTTTCTGCAAGTTCATTGTATCGTAAATCAATATCAGGAATCATCTTCACGGATCCATAAACTGTGCGTGTTACCTGCCCAAAATGGAGGAACTCCGCATAAGAGGATGTACAGTATGACTCCGGCGCTCCACACGTCGATCTCCTTGCCGTAATTCCTCTGCAGCACCTCCGGCGCGACGTAGTAAGCGCTGCCGACGATGTCCTTGTACACTTTGTTCTCCTCGATGAAGACGGAGAGGCCGAAGTCGGTGGCCTTGAGCGGCGCGTCCTCCTTCTTGCTCACCATCAGGAAGTTCTCCGGCTTGAGGTCCCGGTGCATGACGCCCATGAAGTGGCACGCGTTCACCACGTTAACAATGTCCCTGAACACCGCCGCGGCCTCGCGCTCCGTGTAGCTCCCCTTGGCGGTGATCCGGTCGAAGAGCTCGCCGCCGGAGCAGAGCTCCATCACGAGGTGAACACTGTTCTTGTCCTCGTAGGCGCCCTTGAACTCCACGATGTTGGGCTGCCCGGAGAGGTGCTGCAGGATCATCACCTCGCGCCGCATGTCCTCCACGTCCTGCCGCGTCACCAGCTTGCGCTTCGACACCGACTTGCACGCGTACTTGAGCCCGGTCGATCGCTCGGTGCACAGGTAGGTGATCCCGAACTGGCCGCGGCCCAGCTCCTTGTCCATGGCGTACAGGGTCGTCACGTCCACCATCGGCTTCTCCAGCACCGGCCCCATCGGTGCCGTCGCCGCGGACGACGCCGGTGGCTTCGATGGCTTCTTTTCGGCGGTCGACGGGGGCTTCTTCACGGGGCCGGCGGTGATGGGGATGTCGTACGTCTTGGTGAAGCAATTCCCCATTGCGCGAGATCGATTGCGAATTGACGCCATCAAATTTTCTTGGGTTTAAATAGGATTATATTTCCAAACGATCCTTTCCCTTTGTGCTTTTCTTTATGCAGGCTCTTGCGATGGCATCTACCTTTTCTTCTTTTTCAGCCGCGGCAAAGACAGATTCAAAGTGTGATTGCTGCTAAAGAACGCCAAAGGAAATGGATATTCTCCACGAGACTTGGACGGAGAGGGAGGGAGATCTCCATCTTGCATGAACTGCCTGATTATGATTATTCATTTTGATTTTCAATCAATCATGATCGTATTTGTACTCGATCAGTCGAGAGACGATGAGCAGATGATCGACCTTGTTCTTCAGAGATCATTCTGTTTAATTTCCTTATAAATTGTTTCGCTTTTGAGGAGCATCTTCCTCTTTCGGCTAGCAAAATATTAAACATTGGCATCGTAAAGATATTCCTAGATAACATGCATAAATTCAACCAGAAATTTAGCTTTTTATTTTTGTCTATGGGCAATTTCTTCTGAAGGACATTCTTGGGACCTATCACTGAGATATTCATATCCGAAGAAAGAATATAAATTGAATTGTCTTTTTTACACTTGTTTCAATCTCTATCATCTGTATTTTGCTCAGCTCCCTCTGCTTGTCGTAGCCTTATCCTATTCTTCACTTTGTCCACCCAAAATGTTCAACTTCAACCACACAATTATTTATTATGGAAGTGAATCTACTTGCCCTCGGGGCATAGCTGAGTTGGTTACGACGTAGCATACTTGTAAAAGAGGGCAAGGGTTCGAATCTTGGCGAAGCAAGGTAATACCCTCTTGCGTCGTGATCAATTGCAATTTTTCGATTTACCTCCTCACAAATGGTCGTGGGACCGACCGTGTGGGGCCGCTAAGGTGGTGGATCCACCTTTTTTGCAGAAGAAAAGATGGAAGTGAATCTACAGCAATACCATATCCATTACGGCATTTTATTGAGCCGTTATCTGTTTTTTATATTCAAATATCTAATTTTTAATGATCCGATTAATCTAGTAGGTGACCGATCCAATCTCATAAATCGAGAACTTCATCCAGACAGTCAGCATTCTTAGGTCCATTTCTTACGTTGTTGATACTCAAACTTTAGGTGTTTAATTATCTATTGGAAAGTCTAATTGTTGCACCGTAATCTTGGGATAATATTTCTCTTTTTATACCTATGCGTATCTAGTAGAATTAAGATCGAAGAGCATAGTTAAACTCAAGAGAATTGTAAAAGTATAATGTTCTTGATTTAAATTGAATCTAACAAATTAAGGTCATCAGTGAATTTTAATCAAAATTGATTCATCGGTGAATTTTTATCAAAACTAACTGATGATCTCATATGCATCCAAATCAACGCAAATTAAAATTAAGACACCTAGGAGTCTCCCAAGTCGTGCCCTAAACTTTAATTTTACAATCTAAATAGTAGGTTGTGATTTTTAAAATTTAGATAACTTAGTATAATTTTTATATAACTCACTATTAAACTTAGGTTTATCATATTCAGTCGATAACAATACCAATATATTCTCCTAACTCTAACCATGCACAAAATTTTTTAAAAATCTAAATATTTCACGATCATTAATAAATTTTGATTAAAACTCACTTATGACCATAATCATATCATAATTAATCCAGATCAGGATCAATACACTTTGAGGTGTTTCCTGAGTCTCATCATATTCAAAATTTGAAGTTTATACGATTATAAATGAATTTTGATTAAAACTCATCAATAATTATATAATATTTAGATTTTAAAATTTTAGAGATAGAAGAGTTCTCCAAATGCATTAGTACATATAATATGTTTATGTCCAATAGTAGTGTTGTTGAGTACATATAATATGTTTGAGTCCAATAATGAGTTTGTACTAACATTAAATAAAACTATCTAAATTTTAGAAATCTATAATATACTATTTAAGTTGTGGAATTAAGATTTGAAGACATAATGAGACATAGAAGGTTCCTAAAAGTGTATTAGTCATTATTTAGATTGATTCTGATGTTCCTAAAATCATCCGTGAATTTAATTTAACCAAAATTCACTTGCTAATAACTATATAGTGTTCAAATTTTAAATTTTTGTAAGAATTCTAAAAACACATTGGTATTATTATTGTCTAAATATGATATGCCTAAATCCAATAGTGAATTTATATCAAATTTTATAAAATTGTTTAAATTTCATAAACTTACAGTATACTATTTAAACTATGAAATTATGGCATAATGAGATTCGAGAGATTTTTAGAAGTACATTAGTCCTAATTGAGTTATTCTGATATTTCTAATATTGATATAATTGTGCCATCTCGTGCAGCGGCATTGCGCGGTCCCCTCACGCAGCACGGGTGCTAGCGCAAGGAGACCCTGCGCTGCCGCTCGCACAGTCGTACCGTGACCCAGCCTGGCCCCTGGCTCAGGGCCCTACTGTGCGATGCCGATGCCGTTGTTTTTTTTGTCCCCTTTTTTTCGTCTTTTCCCGCTAAATTCCCTTCTCCTCTCTCTCTCAGTTCCTTCTTTTTCTCCCTTCTCGTTGAAGAGTTTTCTTTCCGCAAAGAATCTTTTCCTTTTTCGATACGCACCTCGGAGTAAAACAGAGCGTAAAAGTCAGTTGCGCGATTAAAACGTCATCATTATCTAGGTACCCTGATATGAAACAAAAATACAAAAAAGGCATTTAAAACGAAATTGTCATGGAGCAGGTGAAATGACCGCCGAGTTGGCCATTGGTGGCGTGACGTTTACTCGATGCGAACGTCGTCACGCTTTCTGGGACGTGCAACGTTTGCCGTCGCTCGTGCATCTTCACCAGGCGCCAACAAGAATAACATCCGACGGCAGATGATGATAGCTGAACGGTCAGTAAATATCCCCGCCGAAGCCAGTCGAGGCTCAACAACAAGTCCTCCCTCGATCGTTAGCCGGTGACCACTCCTCGCATCAACTCCCTCAAACGCCGTTTATTTAACTCCGTTCCTTCGTAATCATCCCGCAACCGCTCCACTCCTCTCTTTCCCTCTGCATCGCCTGTTCAATCCTTCCATCGATCAAGTAGCTAGCTATCTGAAAATGGAGAATCAAGTGGCCGGCGGAGATCTGCGTCACCTCTTCGCCTGCTCCTTCCTTTTCTACTTCTCCATCTGCGTGGTGATACCGGCACTCACCGACGTGACCATCGACGCTCTCTGCCCCGGTCAGGAACAGTGCTCCCTCGCCATCTACCTCAGCGGCGTCCAACAAGCGGTAATTATCACACCAACCCTAGCTCTCCCTCGCCGCTTTTCTCGCACTCGATCGGCCCATGCTTTAATCCATTGATTCGAGACGCGAAACCTGGATCTGTCGTTTCCGATGTGGCCGCGCGCCACGGTTTTTGCTTTATTTTTCTTCGTTAGTTTTGTCGGAAAGCAGGATAAGGAATTAATGCGTTGATCCGTCTGTTTCCTTGGTGCTTTTTTTTTTGTGTGGATTTGTAGTCGATTTGACCATTTTCCCGCACCAAGTTTTGTTTCAAAATGCGAGAGGCCGAAACCAATGAAACGACGGAGGGGCGAGCGGAAGGAGCGACCCGACGTCACGGTGGAAGCGAAGTGCGTCGGGCGGAATCAGTGCTCGCTCGCCGTCTACCTCAGCGGCGTCAGCCTGGCTCGTCTTCCTGATCCTTTCTTCAACAAATAATTTATTTAACAAGCCAAGCCTCGATAAACGCGCATGTGCATTCCTTGTTAATTATTCCGAAGGGGGGACACATAGTCGATCAATGATGTAAGCGCTCCCTCTGGGCATGTGCTTCGGAAGGTGTGTTCACATCTCAGCTTCCGTACCACAGAGCTTGATGCTCTTTAACCCAGAAAGCTCCATGAATATGTTAACTGCTCCATGCATCTCCTAGCCCAAACAACTACAGTTGGTTGCTGGTACAGATGCTCTTTAATAATATTATTATATAAATTTAAAGAGTAGGTATTGATTATTGAAGTGAGAGTAATTATTTTCTGGTACAGATGACAGTAGATATTATCTCGTTACCTAGTGGGTGTGTGTATTATGCGAATTGGAAAACATGTGGAGATAGATGCATTTACTCAATTTTTTTCTGTAAATGTTTCAGCCAAAATCAAGAGAAAACCAAGCACTAATTTTGTTGATCTGGCACTAGTTGTCTTGCTACGATAAAGTTGAGAAATTAGCTTTTCCGTTTCCGTTTCCGTTTCCTTTAATTTTCCTACTTTAGTTTTCTATTAATTTTTCATTTACCTGACTAGTTATCTTGCTTTTGTAACAAAAGAAAAGGCTTATAATTTGCATGCTTTATTTGATTAATTTATTGCTCGCATACAGGCAACTGGTTTGGGCGCCCTCTTCGTGACGCCTTTGGTGGGTAATTTGTCGGACAAGTACGGTCGAAAAGCCTTGCTCTCCCTTCCAATGACCACTGCAATTATACCATTAGGTTTGTTAGCCAATTCCATTAAGTTTTTTTTTTAAATTTTAACCTTAATTTTATTTTTAACTTCTGAGATCATTTCCTATAGAGGCGATCCCCATACAAATTGTTACATAATGAAATATATTGTTTATTTTCATGCTTATTATTTCGGATAAACTTACCTATTTAAATAAAATATTGAGAGGTCAAAAATCACTTTACCATAAGGGCATCTCCAATGGAGATATTTGAAGAAATATCCCCACATAAGGGCATCTCCAATGGGGATATTTGAAGTTTTGCCCAGTGATTTTTAATTATTTTATTATAAATATAATATAATAATTAGAATTAAATAATATAATAATATTAAATTAATTTTTTAATATTAAATTATAAATTATAAATAATTTTATTTAAATGTAAATTAATAAAATAACGGTGGAATTTATAAATATTTAGTTGGTGATAAATTTAATTATGATATTTGGAAGTTAGATATTTGATAGGTGAGAACCATAAATATTTGATTTGTGATATATTTCATTGTGAAAGTTGAATATTTGAGGAAAGAGATATTTGATTGATGATGTGGATGTGGAGACCATAAATATTTGGAAGAAATAATATTAGGTAGTATTGTGGATGCCCTAATTAATAAAGATAGTTCTAAACCCAAATAACTATCAAGAAGACAAATGAATGAGGGGGACTAGTGATGAAGCCAAAATGGCGGACCACTTGCATTAATTCCACTTCCCCATCAAGGAAGATACACTATCTCAATTTCAACAGTTCCAATGGTAAAGATTGCGGACAAGTTATCAGAAAAGCAAGTTGCAATTTGATGCGTTGTTGAGTCCATTTAATTAATTCAATGAGTGTCCAGTAACCAAATTAACTCTGAGAACATGAATAGGGTGAGGCGTCTTCATTTCACCCTTTCTTTATTGTGTTCTTTAATTTTCCTAAAGTCCTTAGTTCTTTGCGTGTTAGGGAGTGGTCGTGTAAGCACTCTGGCAAATTCCATTTGTTGCTGCCCTACATTCACTCCTACTTTAATATTCTTAATTAAAACCACGTAAAGTTCCTATATTATCTTTATATTTCATGCAATATAGAACATTAACTATATATTTCTAACCCAAAACTAGTGATGATTTTCTTTGGAGTGTTAATATATATATAAAATGTCAAGAGTGTAGTGTAGCTATCAAATTTTGTAATAAATTAAGATCTCATAAGAATAAGAATTTATGTTCTAGTTAGTAGTTTTGAATAGGATAAAGTCATGTCAAATAATCTTGACTCAAGACCATTGAATGCTCTTCTATTTGTAAATCTTTTTAAGATAAAAACATCACGTGGACTCGGGGCATGCATGTTGTAAAATTTGAAGAGAAATTATTGTCTAATAGTTTTAAGTTAAAACTAGTCGATAATCTTATATGGCTTAGACTGCACAGTTAAAAAAGATGTTTTGGAGTGGTTAAATGTTTGTGTCTGAAATGAAACATTATTATTAAATACCATAAAGATTATTTGGTACACCTAACTTATCCTTTGAAAAAGACATCGAGATATTTCTTCATTATTTCACCACACCTTTGTTTAGTTTTTTACTCTTACAAAAGATGAAGGATTTTTACTTGAAGAATTGATGGCTTGCAGTTATTTTATCTTGTGGTCGGTCGAAGGCGCACTTCTATGCCTACTACGTGGGGAAGATGTTGACCGGCATGTTCTGTGAAGGGAGCATGCAATGCCTCACCCTCGCTTACGTGGTAAGTGACTTGCATTTTCTTATATGTTCTTTAATTTCCATTTAAAGTGTTTCAGTAGATTGAACTATTTCAGCGAACAACTACGCGAAGTAAAATTGTTTGAATTAATGTTTTATAATGTTGGAAAGAAGTTAGTTAATTTACCTATTTTTAATTTCTTTTTCAGCCATTCGTCGATCGGAATCAAGTTCTTTTTGTCTCAGAAAAATGCCATGGATAATTGTTCAAATACTTTTACAACTAAATTCAAATTTGTCCTTTACAGGCGGACGCAGTTTGCGAGCGGAAGAGGGCGTCGGTCTTCTCCGTACTCTCCGGCATATCGCTCGCCGGTTTCGTCTCCGGTACCCTCGCCGCCCGTTTCCTCCCCACCTCTTACACGTTCCAGGTTGCTGCTTTGGTCGCAGCTTTTGCAGCGCTCTACATGAAGATCTTTTTGGCTGAAACCAACTGCGGAGCTTCTCTCGCCGACGAGGAGTCCACCCAGCCCCTCTGCTTCAACGACCACAAGCCGCCAAAGCTATCTGCTTTTAGGAATATTTCGGCGTTGAGTGACATGATTGCCCTCCTAAGGAGTAGGTTAGTCATGCAAATAAATTACATTTCAGTCGAATTTCATTTTTTTTAATTTACAGTTGATACATTAGTCTAGGAAGTCGTATAGAATCTATTAAATTTCTATTAAAAATTGTTTGCCACTCTTAGATCTCTCCCACTCCAAGCCTACCGCCGGCGTCGCTTCCTGTCTCCCCAGAAAGCTCGTCGTCCCTTTCTCCACTCATCCTCTCTCTTCTCCCGTCTCACCACTTGCCTGTATGCCCACCCTAGCTACTGCACCAGCAATCCGCGACCCCAGGGCCACCCGTTCCACAAGGAGTCCCAACGCCGAGTAGCGGCGGAGCCCACCCATCAACCTCATGAAGCCTCCATTTCAGTCCACTACCACGGTTCTGTAGTTTTTCCAGCTTCCTTTTCTTCTGTAAAAGTGGAATTCGCCATCCAACAGCCCCACACGAAAGTTGAAAGTTCTTCCAACTTCCAAGTCCACGCCAGAGGGCTTTAGAAATCATCAACTTTTCATATCATTCCACATGGTGTGGGAGAGGAGTGAGAGTTATGATCAGAACGGAAAAAGTATATTCTACGCTGATATCTAAGTATTACTGAATTCAAAAAATGAAGTGCGAATACAGCTAGCGTCACTATTTTAATGAGGAATAAATAAAAATTTAATAAATGCTGTATTAATTAGCAAAAATAAAAAAAACAAATATTAAATTATGCTAGTTTGAGAAAAGCTCTAAATATTATGCTAGATATACCATTGATTTATCCACTGAATTAATTTTGTTGGATCGTGAAAATATGTATTTTTTATAAGAAATTTTAGTTGATACTCCAATGTTCATTTGCACTACCTAAACTTTGATAGCGGTTTAATGTTAACTGGACACAGAATATTAGTAATGTTGCTGACAGGTTCGTTAGTGCTGATAAAAGGATCAAGCAACTTAACATGGTTCTTAGTCTATTACTGTTTTTTAAGGAAAATTCATATTTATTACCTACATAACTTTCTTTATGAATGTTAAAAAGAGTAGGTAAGGCGAAGAGAATAATACTTCACCCTTTAGTTCTGCATTATATTAAAGCATGCTTAAATACCTTAAGCTCTCTACCTAAATGCTTTAGCGTTTTTATTAGATTGAGTTCTTTTACAACTAATATAATATCGAAGTCAGACTGGTTCCCAATTGCTAATGAGCATCCAAAGTAGTAGAAAGTTAATAGAGGAAAAAATTCCATCCAATTGAGGCTACATGCGAAATCTGATGGATGTGAAACTTGGCTTCCAATTGCTAATGAGCATTTTGTATTGGGTTGAGCTCCATTCTAGCTTTAACAATGGACATTCTATAACACAGCTTTGGATTAGCTTCATGCTGGGACTTACGAACTATTCGACAGACCATCGTGTTTGTTTGCTTATTTGTCTGTTACTTTTAGCGGTAGATTTTGTGCCCTTTTGTATATCATCATTCATGAGGAAATTTGTCGCATAGATGTTCTTTGCCGAGCAGTGAAACACAACCTAATAATACTTATACTGTTGGCTAATGATAATAACTTCTCACTCAAACATAATAATTATTTCTCATGTTGAATCGCTTTGATCTAGTGATACTTCGATGATCCATTGTTGCAAATTCAATTCTTACCTTGAAGTATGACATTTTTTTTCCATGCAGCAAGAACTTAACAAGAGCTGCTCTTGTTGCATTTTTCGCCAATCTTGCTGACAGTGGCTATCAAGTAGCACTATTGGTATTTTTATTTCTTCAGTCCCATTTTGTATTAAGATTGATTTCCAAGTTTTTTTTCATTGCTATGTTGCTTCTACATCTTCCTCTACTATGTGAAATACGATTTCCATTTAAAGTGAACTTGTAAATGTTCGGTAGCTTTTGAATTCCAGTTTGATGCAAAATTCTTCTTATTTATTGTGTCGATACTTGATTCAGAGACCTACTAACTTCTCATAACCATTTCTTAGTCAGAATTTTTTCTTATCAGCAAGGATAAAGTCTAAACCTTAAAAGATCAACACATATTATGCTAAAACATAGCCAATTATTTATACAGTATTAGAAACTCAATGTTTTTATTTGATTATCTAAAAGCATAACAGTTATTACATCGTGCTTAAAATTAGCATTCAATACTATCAACTTTTTCGTCAACCGTTTGTGGTTGTGCACATTTGACATTTTTTACTTGATATTCAACAGTACTATCTAAAAGCAAAGTTTCACTACAGCAAAGATCAGTTTGCTGATTTGATGTTGATGATTGGTTCTTTAGGAGCCATTTCACAGGTTTGGCTAATGCATTTTGTAAAAATAGCACCTTTAAGAATGTATAAATTTCTTAAGAATAACATGTCTTCCAGTTATTATTAATGCCATTACTAGCACCTTCCATAGGTGAGGAGAGACTTTTGATTATCGGTCTGTTGGCAAGCTGCGCGCATGTAATTCTCATTTTCTATCTATTGAATTGGTCAACCTATTCTTGCCAATTTCTGATTTTTTTTTTCTCTATTCTGCAGACATTTCTCTACGGCATCGCATGGGCATATTGGGTACTTATCTTTTTTCAACTCACTCCATCATCCTTCTAGTATAGACCAACCTATGTTGTGTTACTTAAATCTTCAAATTTTTCTTTGACAATGTATTTCTGCTTCATTACACTCAATTTTTTTGCCAATTCAAATATCTAGTCTTCATCATGTCTCGAGTTCATATATACATGAAGTGTTATTTTATCTATCAAACAGGTGGGGAGACTAACACACACAACTTGTTAACTTTCGGTTTGTTACATTTTGTAGATGAAGCTTACTAAGCTTGTTTTGCAGGTCCCCTATTTGACTGCTGCGTTTACGATATTTAGTGTATTCCTTCACCCAAGTGTAATTGCTTTCCTTCTTGTTTTTCCCCCCACCCCCACTGGATCGTCGTATTATAACTGTTGACGTTGAATTCTCAATTGTTAACGCAGCTTAGGAGCATTGTATCAAAGAAAGTTGGTCCAACTGAGCAGGTAACGAGTTTTGTGAAATTTACATCACTCTTTTAAAGCTCTGCTGATTCTTTGTGGTTTCTCTATTATGCATCCTACAACTTCAGGGGATGGCTCAAGGGTGCGTCACCGGCGTAGCTTCATTCGCAAGCATTTTAGCACCGTTCATCTTCACCCCTCTCACCGGTAATAACTACATTCAGTATTAGTCTCTCTCTCTCTCTTCCTTGATAAGAAATCTTATCACTGACTGAAAAATTCTCTTCTTCTCCCACACAGCTCTGTTTCTATCAGACAATGTGCCATTTTCTCTCAAAGGTTTCAGTATCATCTCGGCCGGGTTCATAACGGTAAGCAATTCGATTAGCGATAACTTGTAGGAATCCTATGCCACTCACTCGCCATTTCGTCCGCAGCTGGTAGCTTTCTTTTTGAGCATCGGATTGAGCAAGAAGACGAGTACAACATAGCCATACCAGAAATCACTCCTTCAGTTCAAGATATCGTTACCTCGAAGTTACCAGAAGAGGTTCACTTCGATTTGTCTATATATAACTTATCGAAGGTCGAGAAGGAAAATATTCGATACCTTCCCTGTTTCTACAATTATTTACCTATTATTTATTATATCAAACTTTTACTTAAATAGCTCAAGGTGGGAATTGAATCTCCACTGTGGAGGTGTTTGATTTTAAAGAGGATCTAACACATAGGTGGTTGGGCCCACACCGCCATGGGGACCACAAGTTTTGCAACCGTAACACGAGTTGGCAACGAGGATTGGCGGCGATATACAACATTTAGAATGAATCCGTTTATTGTGGACATCCATTCCTCTCCTATAAGTTAAGGCATTTTCCTATTCCTTCTGAAATAAAACAAAAAATTTTCTTTTATTTTATAGATAGATGGGATTGAAGAAAGAAAGAAAGGAAGGATGGATATCATCGATAGGGACAGTAGCAAAAGAGAAGAGATCGAGGTTATACATCCTTCGGAGATGCGTAATAATGCTTCTTTGTTGGCACAAGTATGGCAAGCATTGATTTCATTGAAGTTCCTTCTTCCATACACAATCCATCCCCTCGATCCAACTCAAGATGTACATGTTGATAATCTATATCTATATCTATTCTATTGTGCATAATTAGGATTTGATTTAATTGCAAAGAACAATCTTTTGGCATGCATCCATCAGAAGAGTCCAGGCGTATGCTTTTGGCATGTAGCAGCAGGCCACAAGCAAGCGATCCGGCAACGGAGAAATGCAGGTAGGCGCAAGCAATTAGTGAGGAGGAGGCGAAGAAGAGTCGTTGGCAACAGCAGTTGCCTCCATCAATACCTTGCAGCTTTCCAATTAATGGCGCCAACGTCCAGTGCGTGACGAGATGGGGCACATGGCGCTAGCTAGTACTACTGTCTGCTTCAGCACATCGGCATAAATCGCCACAGTGGCTCCATGCCATCGCACGCTGCCTCGCGCATGGTCGCCTTGGCACATCGCCACAATGCTTGCTGCTGCTGCTGCCATTGCCATTGCCAATCGCCCATCCATCGCATTTAAGTACGTACGAATTGGATAGATGCGACCTGCCTCCTGCCATGCATGTCGCAGAATTTATTACGTCAGACCAAGATTCCTTCATTTACTCCCTCCAGGCTCCATCATTACCTGCCCTACAATTTCAAAAATAATACATATTAATTCCACAGAAAGCCATTAGGAACGAAGGAAGGAAGTTAATTTGTAGAAAAAGTTTGGGAAATCAGACGGTGGTTCAGTAAAATTTAAAGGGAAAAAACAAACAAACAAAAACCAAACAAGCGATGTGCTCAATGCTCATTCATTATTATTGCACATTGAATGCGTGCATATTTATGAGCAAGTAACTTTGGCACCTTCCTGTCTCGACCCGAGAAAGGGCGTAGCAGCTCCTCCCTCGCTCACATGATATGCCTCCCACCGAGCAGTAATTAATGGCTGCAGGCTGCAGCAGTACGAACCTCAAAAGTTGGTATCCTCCATCAATTTAACTCTCTAGCACCTTGCCTTCCAACTGCTTCTCTCTTCAATGCCACAAAATCCATCCAAAATAATTAATATCCAGTTTCAATTAATTTGTCCAAATAAAATAATTAATAATCCTAACTCGATCTATCGATCGCTTCTCAGTCAGATCATGTCGATCGATCGAGTTGAATCCTCTTGTATTCGAGCCAACCACCATTACGAACTAGTTAAGTTTCGATCATAATTCACAAATCGATTCTTATTATTAATGTGAATGCATGAATCCACGAGGAAGAGAATATGTAGGTGATGCTACCATTAATGCTGCATCTTGTTTTACTCCTCCGGTAGCTGGCCGTTTTAAATGCATCTGGCCACCTTCTTCCCTACTTAAATCCACATACATTCCCCTTCTTCTCCATATTCCTCCTCCTCTTCTTCTTCTTCCTCTTTTTCGAACCACTTGCAGAGTTTTTACATTATGAAATAATTACTATGATGTTGGCTCGGTTCACTCATATTGCTTCGATTGCATGGTAGCTAGCT